>JAYMTT010000226.1:0-15878 GCA_036898025.1 Hypseocharis bilobata
TAAAAAAAATAGTGCACCGTACCACGGAGGTGATGCCCCCGCACCCCCAATAACTAATATTACCAACATACTTCGTCTCTCCACCTAAAAAATCATGCATTCGCCACTGAAAAAAAGTGAAAAGAAAAGGTTGAATTCTGGCATTTGTTTGAAATTTTGAAATGAAAATATGGGTAAAAATGTCATTTTATATCAATTGTTAATGATGCAAGGGAAATGACAACAGAGGAAGTCACAGGGAAATTCTTTGTCTAAAATTGTACCTTAGGGAGTTATGTGTTTTAGGGCCAGATAACAAGAAGACACCCATCTATCATTTTGGTCAAGTTTGACAACTCCTTAATTTCCAATTATTATGGTATTTTTATTTTTTAGGCTAAATTTTAAATCATGGCTAAAGCCAACTTTTGCACAAGTTGTTGGTGATTGTTTTAATTTTCACCTAATATTAGGCTTCTATTAATGAATCCAAACAACCAAAAGATAGATGTAGGGTTGAGGACTAGGCTGTATTCAATTAAGACATGGATAAAAATAAACTAGGCATTGGCAATAGAGTGGAACAGTGGATATATGAATCGAATGAATCGACTAGTGAATTAAGTGGAGGGTACTCAGGGTGGGGTGGAGTATCAATGGAAGATGGTATAGTTAAGAAGGTATTGATGAACATATTTATATTGGATCATTATTGTGCAACTATTCTCTTTTTCTACGGCCTTTTTTTTCTTTTCCTTTTAACCCTTGATATCTGAAATTTAGTGGTATGACTTATTCGAATTTGTGTCAAGTAAGGCTTATAATGCAGGTAAAACGCCTCCCTAACGAGTTTTAAAATTTTTTCATATTTAAAACTCGAACTCAAAATCTCTGACTACCATGATGATTATGATTGAAACTCTAAACTTTCTTTTAGAAATGTAATGCTTGAAACATTTTTTAGTTGCAACTCTAAAGAGTCCAAAGGCCCATTAGAGGTTTCATTTGTGATTTAGGGCCCAAACGATCGTTGGGGCTCTAAATGGAATTTTAGGCCCCGGTTTCGCAGATATTCTTTGGAAGGCGTTTGGGAACGAACCCATACACTGCTACGGCATGTCAAAATTGCCCACAATATTTTGCAGAAATTACATCCATATCCACGGCTGTGACGACTCTCTGCAAGGTCGTTTCTTCTTTTCTTCCTCTCCCAATTGAACCAAAACTACAACAGAGCTTGTCTCTACCAAAACGGGAACTTCTTCACCAGCAGCAACCCTAGCCGCCTCCGCCCGTGCCGCCGGTTTCTGTGCTGCGGTTGCCCCATTCGAGCTTCTAATTCCGGCGAGGTAAATTCTCTCTCTATTCAATTTTCTCTCTGATACAAAATCGCTATGTTTTCTCTCTCTAACGCAAATACTATACTCTTCCAACTCTGTCTTCTTTTACCAATACCGTACTTTAGCGAAGAAAAAAAAACTATTTGCCTCTTTTTACTGCTAATATTGTATAGCTAATTTGCTTACATGAAGCTTATTGCTGGGTTTTTGGAGTGTCTGGTATTGCGCATTGTGTGTTTGGTTTGCTATGTTTATTTGTGCATTGAAACTGTTTGATAAAATGCCGAAGTGAAGCTTTAGGTCATTTAGTTTGGACATGTGCGGGGATAGGTGTTTGCTTTCTCATATAGTTTAGTTGTGCCGTTTTTCGAACACTTATAGATGATAATGGTATATGCGCTGGGTAGATAACCTTTAAGCTAATGCACTAATTATAACCTAAATTTTTTTATGTTATATATATATATATCTATTTTTCATTAATTTTATGATTGTAGACTGTTGTATGCTGACATCGATCAATTAACATATTGTTCTGTTCTCCTCATTAAATTTTTATAATTTTGGTTGGTGAACTCTTGCGTGAATTAATCACATTTTGCTGAGAGACATATCAGATTGTGAGGTAACCAAATCCTGCTGAGCTTTCATTGACACGAAGAACTTGTAACTAAAAAGCATTTCACTTCCCAGTACCTTCCTTATAGTACAGCAAATTGTTCTTTTTACCCCTTATTTTTTTTTACTTGCTATTCATTTGAAATAACTTACTGCATCTTTACCCTCTCTCTCTCTCTCTCATATTGAATTTGCTTATATGCCATTATTGTCTAACAAACTTCGGTTGAATTTATGAACATTTTCAACCATGTATGTATCTGAATATAACCAAGAATGCTATAATAGCCTCCATACTTGTAGACCTGGAAGACACTTATCTTTCTTACTGTTCTATACAGTTAATAATATATAACTCCAAATTATGCTTAACATCTAAGGTGGCATACTATATATTTATTTCTTATGAACCAGAACATAGCACACACTCGATATTTCTTAGGTGTGGTTTCTACGGGACTGATTAGATGACTATGTATGGGATGGCCTGAGTATGGCTGTGGAAACCGCCCTGCCAGTGGCAGGCCAAGGCCCAAAGAAGAGGAAGATAGGGCACAAGAAAGGTGGTAAGGGAAGGAAGAAAATGAAAATGCCACAGGGCACAGGAGGGAAAGTTAAAATAGACAGGAAGATGAAGAAGCTATTCCAGAAAAGAGCAAGAGACTACAATTCAGATAATTCAAATGATGATGATGATGATATTGAAGAGTCTGCACCCATGGCTAGAGATGCAAAAGCACTTAGAGCAACCAATAAGGAAGTAGCAAATAGGAAGTCCTTTGAAGAAAAAGAAGGAGAGGATAGGCGAGATGCAGCACCAGAAAATGAGATTTCTGAAGATGAAGATGATGAGCTTCAGCCTGGTATTACTAAGTTTACAGAAGGGTGTAGAGCATTCAGGATGGCGTTCAAGAAAATCATAAAGAAGAGTGTATCTGATGATTCACTTGTAAGCTGGCTTCTAGCTGAGTGATGCTTGTAATTACTCTCCTCATACACAGATTTGTATCTGATGTACAATTTCTTTGCAGGGTCCAGTATTATCAGCACACAAGAAACTTGTCGCTGAGAAGCTTGCTGAGGATGAAACTGATCGAAAGGTCAAGGGGGAGGCGAAGAAAGAAAAACACTTGGTATGTATTATAACTTCCATTATTATTTTATTTTCAATCTAGTTTGAGAATATATTAGGTTTAATTTTTTCAACAAATATTCAGATATGAATCTCTGTATATTCATTCTTCTTTATTTCCCATTTCCTGTTCCAGTAGAATTATATTTATGTATCACATGCTTGTTTATATAACAGGCAGGAGAGAAGGGGCATGTGAAGCCTACTAATTATTTAGATGCTCACGAAAAGTTTCTGATAGGTGTTGCTACAAAAGGAGGTAATTAATTTTGATTTGGTTGAGGGATATGTGATGAGCAGTTGTTTTCTCAGACCTACTAGATTTTATATCACACTAACTTAGTTCATCTTTACCATGTGTCTTGCTGGAGTTTCAGTGGTCAAGTTGTTCAATGCTGTAAGTTGCTTATGAAGATTTAATCTTATGTTACTTGAAAATTTTAAAATTGAAAGTTTCATTTATTTTTGGCCATTGTTTTATATGGCTGTTTCTTTCAAGCCTGAACTCCTTTGTTTGGTACCTTACCAGGTCAACAAGGCTCAAAATGCTCAAAAAGGGTTGAATCCTTCAAGGTCTAAGGATGCTAAAAGTATGTCCCATATTCTTCATATTGTCATATTCCCAAGTTGAGATTCAAATTATATCGTGGCAAGTTGAGAATTTAATATTTTTTTCTTCACATCATATGGAATTTTGGCTATTTTAGTAGAGGACTTTGGCTATTCTTCTTATGTATTCTGAAATGCTATGGGAATTTATATGAACATCTATGTTTTCATTCTTGGGTTACAGATAGTACTGCTATTGTTTTAAAAGGAAAACAGTTTATCAACATGCACATTTCACTGAATCCATAGATTGGTTTTAGAGGGCGGACTTTGCCGTTGTAGTGGCATTATTTGACTTCAAGAATGTTAAAATGATTCAATTACTAGTCCGCTGTTCTGACATGATCAATTTTAAGCAATTGATTGATGGTTGGTAACTGACTAACTGTCCTTATATAACATTGTGCTAATTCAATTGTTTAAATCCTGCCAGCCATAAAGAAGCGAAGGAATGAGGCATTCTTTTCAGAGCTAGGGAAGGCACCCTCTTCTACAACGGTTAGTGTTCTTACGGTTTCTTGTATTATGCTTCATCATTTTCTGTTACTGTTTTTTCATTCATTGCATGGAGATTGGTTCCCCACCCCCTGACACCATCACCACCCACACAAACATTTGTGATATTAATAATTCTTTTTCTTGGCAAAACATTTTTAATAAAGTTGAGCAGAAAAAAAGAAATAGTAGAATTGGACTTCTGACCATCTAGAAACCAAAGCTTCCATGCACAGTATGCAAATTACATTTTACTAATTTCATTCTTTGACATTCAGGCACACACATCTTCAGGCGCTGTGGATGGTGAAGGCCCTGCCTGGGCTCCATTACGTGATAATTACATGCTAACAAGTTCAAAGTTGAAAAACTGGGATAAAATGCCGGTAAGAAAGTTCTTCTTTCGTCACTCCTTCACTCCAGTACACACGCATGGTCATCCTTTTTTAGTTTACTGCCCCTTTCTTTTTACCACACCAACAAATGTATATTTTCTAATAAAATCTCCTGCCTGATGTCTATCTAGGATACTGCCGTGGCAAATGACGCAGAGAGGATGTCAGAAGATAGTAGTTCTGACGATGATTGACATCAAAGTAGAAACTCCACAAATGAAATTTTGTTTATTATGAAATTCAAATGTTTTGGGCTAATTGTTGTAGCAATGGCTTGTTACGGTATACAGATCTCTTTTTCTGTAAAATGCTCTGGAATGGGATATAATATCTATCTTGTGATGAAATGAGATGATCATTTCAAGTTTTGTGATTATTTCCATTTTCCAGTTTTGTGCGAGCAGTCCCAGCTTCAGAATGATGGTTTATAAAAGATGCATGATACCCTTTGCCCGTTCCTAATTATGATTGTATGTATGGAAAATATATTTTGAGCGCCTGTTTGTCCGTGAGGTGGCCAATTGCAATTTTTGCAATGGCCAAGTGGTGGTGAGGATGCATTTGGCCAACGCGGATTTTTGTGTTAGGCTGTCCGATGTAGGAGCAAATGCTCTTTTACCCTCCAAATTGTGCAGACAAAGTCTGTATAATCAACAGGTGATGCTGCGCAATTAAATATGAAGGGTCTGAGGCCTGGTGCATTATCTTTCATTAATACTGACCCAACATATCCGAAGGATAAAATGTAATTGAAAAGTAAGTGATGATGAATTACAGATGCTAATGCAGAATGTTTTCATTAAGCTTCATTGAGATCTTCGAACTGACTTCATTGTCTGAAGATTTTCATTTTCTCTGAAAATGTTTGGATTCTCCATTTCTCTTAAAAGAGGGTACAAAAACAAGATCAAGGGAGACCAAGGTCGCATCACATAAATTATGATCAAGGTTTCGGGATTCTTAGTATTAAACAAAATGTAACTCCAAAGACATCCATAGTAGTTCTGAATAATTCACAGTACAAGGATAAAGCTAGATAAAGCTAGCATTAACGTAACTTAATAAATGATGAGCAATAATAAGATCACTGAAAAATTGAAATCATTGAAACACAATCTGCATCACCATGCTAGTCTGAAATCCATGGCTTGACAATATATAACAAATAACAGTTTAACATGTCAATAGATATTATTGACCTTCTTTTACATTCATGAGATTCGAACAAAAAAATCTTGTATCAAGATTACTATACTACTCTCTGACCGAAATACATAAATACCCTGTACTATACATGTGCACAAAACAAAATTACAACCGCAACTTCTGTCTGATCCTTTTTAACAGTTTTTGGCCAGACATGATTCCCTCAACTGCAAATATAGATTCTGTGCTATACATTTCAGGGGCAAAAGATATGACAAATTACAAAAGCATGCTCTGACTTATCAGGCAACAGTTAGTTAGGCTAACCAGTAACCACCACACCATGGAAACCAGTTTGTAGGAGTGACCAAAGCAGGAAGAAGCAAAAATAAAAGATTGATAGTTGACATAACGAACATGGGGCATGGTTGTGTGGATGGAAAACGACCAAGTTCTTTCATTTCTGAATGGACAAGAATTGGTTGTTGGCCTTGCTCATATAAACAGAAAAGATGTGAGGATTATAGGTATAAAGAGAAGGCAGTCCATGCGAGAACTTATCAAATGACGTCACAATCCATCAATCGTTTGTGGTGATATAGAATCAAACTTCTGCTCGAGGACTTTATTGGCGAAGTGTCAGAAACCAGCTTTTTACATCCACCATTTTCTCTCGATGAATACCTAGGTCCCTGAGATAGAGAATTATACAGCTTGTCATTGCATATGGTAATAATGAATCAATTTGCATCCATTGTTTAGGAAATAATATTCTTTCCAACTAAACATGGAGTTGCTTTCCTTTTTTTCTTTTTTCTTTTTTTAAAGCATGGTTAAAAATTGTACTCTCAACAGCTTCTGGTTTGGCTCAAAGGATCATAATCATAAACATCGCCAGCTTTGACGAAGCGCCCCTTGACGCGCCTTCTAACATCAGCCCTAGCTTTACGGGAAGCATATCTCACTCTCTTTTCAAACCTGCAATGCAATATTTAGTAAACATACACCTTAAGTGGCATGACGATGTGAATAGTTAAAAAACAACACAATAGTCCAATAAAATGCTATAACATCAGGCAGAGTTGGTTGATTAAAAAGTTAATTTTATCCATTATCATTATTAAATTGAACATAAACAGACGGTATTTGGAGATAGACAGGTAATCTATATCCGCATTGGTGCATTCAATCATTCTTGTGGCATATGTCATATCCGTACGTGATACGACTCAGCTGAGATTTAAGGACACAACTAGAAATTTCAATCCAAAATTGTAATATAAGGAGAGGGAACAAGAAGTATGGGCACAAAGTTCCCGGCTTGACAAAGGCATATGGCATATCCATACAACATGCTGGAATTTAGAAATGGCAAGAATATATTCATCCCTGAAAGCTACAAGGTGGTCCAAACTAATCAATCTAAATAATGCTTTATCTTAAAATAATTTCAGTGGTTCTTGACTTACTTGCGTGTCTTCTTCTTTTCCTTGTAACGCATTACAGCATCACTTCGGCTACCTGAGTTGAAGGAACTCTCGGGGCACGGAGGACACCATGGAGGCTCTCCCATGAGAAGCATCGGAGAAGCCCCACAATCTTGATAATCTCCAGCAGTACTATCTCCAGTAACACCAGAAAATGAAAGGCTGGAATGAGCTTGCTTTGCCGTAAAACAAAGAATTGGTTCGGTTTTGGTACTCATCATGGAATCAGCAGATGCCGCATTGCTGCATGTTGGCTGCACTGTGTTACCAAGTCCAATAGATGACCCCTGGAGATGGAATGTGTGTAAGTACATAGTTGCAGGAATAAAAAAGAAATGCTTAGTTAACAATTTTTTCAAGCATGCTAGGGTAAAGAAACATTCAACCAAATTTGAACCGCTTAGCCATACTTGTAAGTGCATAATATACATTAGCCACTATATTTAGAACAATAACTGTCAAAAGGCACGTCAAAAGAACACATGGAAATATTCCTGGATCGTTATGATAACGTTGATGCAAGTAATTATACTATCCAGGAATATTTTATGTTAAAAAGTATAAAAGATACTCCAACTAATTGAAACGACAAAACTGAGAACTATGAAGCGACTATTCTTAAAGAAACTCTGTATGCAGCACAGGAATTTGTTAGTTACTCTGAGAACATATTGCAGGTACGAGAAACAATTTCAAAATCTTCCACATGACAGGTTCCACCAAGGGTACAAGGTTCAATTCAATGACAGTGCAAAAATTAGTCCCGTGTTTCAGTTGGAAGAGTGCAGTATTGCACATATCTAGGAATCAGGACTATGGAACAACCATTGACATATTCCACCACAATTCATGAACAGTTAAATCAAAATCATGTCATATGAAGCATTTAATGAACTGCGTAATAGTAACTTCTAGTATATGCAAGTGAACACCAAAAAGGCAGTTAAACTACCAACTCCAGTAACAATGTCAAGGGACATTCCTCCCTTCCTCAAATAGAACAATCATCATGAATTAGTTGGGAAAAAAAAAAAAGCCATCAATCCTTCAATAGTATCAAGAATGCCATTCCTACATAAGTCTATACAGAACCGAAGAGTCTCTTGGCTTGAAAGGTATTCCTTAAACACGCATCATACAGACTAATTTCTCACAAATAAAGTTTAATCCCAAAACCTAAGGAACTGCAAACTGAAGAGTGACAGAAGAACTGTGGAATACAGGATATGGCATCATCATGCATCAGGGAACTATTTGAGACACACACAAAAGAAATTTAAAAATAAAAAGACACTATTCAAGAGCAAATAGAGTAAGGCATATTATATAAAAGGAAACGAGAAGGCTGCTAATGAAAATAAAATTGGAAAACATAAACAAAAGCTAAGTTAGATTAGAGAACCTCAGCAGCGACTGCACCATGACAGTTGGAATCAGCAGCAGACATGTTCTTTAACCCAAACAAGCTAGATATCCCACCATTCTCAAGAAGCTCTTCTGAGTGAGTAAGAGCAAGACCAAAGAGTTCATCATAGTTTTCAAGATTCAAATCTACTTCATCCATATTGAAGTCCTCGTAGAGATCATCTTCGCAGAGCCCAGGACCTTCAGTTCCAGAACTGCATAACTGCATTGTGATAATGTGAAATTTGTGAAGGTCCTTAAAGAAGAAATTTATGAAACATGCCAAAAAATGTTTCAAACATTAACTTCATCAATAGAACAATTTAGCAAATACAAAATAAAATACAAATCTATGAGTGAAGAAGAGGAATGAACTACTTCTCTACTCAATAAAAAGTGAAGTCATAAGAAACCGGTTATGCTTCAGTAGTCAGGTTCTACCCAGTTCAGAGATCATATAATATAATTGTTAATGCAGTTCCTCTTACTAAGTTTTCAACCCAAAAGATTAAGCTAGGTAGAGGGGCCTCATTGGGTATATGATTCGATCTCAAACACCATAGCCAATGCATGCTGGACTTTCTAACACTCCCCCTTACGTGCAGGCTACGTAACATAACGGGCTATGCACGTGAACCAAGTAAATAGGGGAGAACAACACAGATGGGGCAAAGCCCAGGACCAAATCTGCTCTGGTACTATATTACATTCCAGCCAAAAAGCTTAAGCTGTTTGGTAGAAGAGCCTAATTGATGTATGAAGTGTCTCAAACACCAGACACAATCTATGCAGGACCCTTCAACACCACTGTTCAATGAAGAGCTGGACAGCAGACTTATTGATAACATGAAGCATCCTCTTTAGGAAAATAAACTGGCAATAGCCATACATCTTCATGATTAATGTGACTGAAATGACATTTTTGGTGCATATTGAACATGAAGAGTGCAAGACCTACAAATATAACAAGTACAACCAAAAAGAAAATGTTTTGGATGGTAGAATCTCACAACTATGCAATTGGTAGACTACTCATAAATCTGAAATGTTTACATGGATATTTAATTGTACCCCCATGATAATGACTGATGCAAAAACATCACATACCTTGGGAAGTGTAGCATTAGCAGAACCAGTCGGCTGGCCTAGATTGTGGGAAGCAGAGTTAGGTTCAGCCATAGAAGAGGACCCAGCCCAGACACTTGACTTATCTGCGCTGTGCCCATCATTCACTTCAGTTGCACCAGATGCATTTTGGGTGACATTATTTTCAGTATCCCAGCAATTTCCCACACCGTTCTCAGTGATACTCATCAAACCCAATTCCTGCTCACAAGCAGATTCACCCACCGAAGGAGAGTCTAAAACAAATGACCAGATCGAAGAGAGTTCTGAAGCTGATGGGCATCCAAAATAACAATTAATTGTTTGCCTCTTATGATTTGAAGCAGAGGTAGAGGTACCATGACCTGTCCAATCACAATTCTGACATAGAGATATCTTCTCTTCAGCGCATCTAACTATTGCAGGCTGTGAATTGCATCTTTCACATAAAAGTGTTCTTGAGTGGCGCTTGGAGAGGGCATTAGCAGAATGGACATTTCGATCACATGATAGACATAGGCATGCAGCATCAGACCGGCAATAGACCATGGACCTTTGATCCCCGCAGAAATCACATATATAACCCATCTTTCAACACCAACCTTCCTATATGAGTACCCTGATTCAAGCCGTGAAAATTCCTTTATAGTTTCTTCCAATTTCAAGGCCACCACCGAATCTACTTGTCAGCACACAGGAATCCAGAGATTCACCGAGTGTTCTTTCGACCTTCAAATAATGTTGGAAATCAGTTTAGTATTGATGTTTTCACAAAGATAAACCGGTATGTTTCAAACAGAAAGATCTCTACACTTAATGAGTATGTTTAATTTATCTTTTATATCCTACATAACTTTCATCATGGATATTGAAGCTAAATTATAAGAATTCCAGGGACCTTTTTTCTTCATTTTTTCAGAAGAAGAAGGTACAGATTTAGGGAAAAAAAATCTAAGGTAGCACAATAAACAGTAAAAAATTTACAAGCTTTTATCAATTATATGGATTGATCTATGAAAATCAAAAAGAACAATAAATGAACAAAAAGAAGCATATTTATTTTTTCTCAGAACTTCCAAAGATTAGAAATTAAGCTAATTTAATGAAAATAATCCTAAGTGAATTACAGTAATATGCTTGTTTAATTCAATATCAGATTTATTAATTGACAGAACAACAAGACATATAAAATTTCTGAAACTTGAATCAAACCCACATACAAAAACTTCACAAAAATCAACCACACAAAAAATATCTATCTCCAAAAAGATAACATATCATATCACAGCAGGACTGCACAAAAATGAAAAAAAAAACCCACTAAGATCCAATTCCCAGCATGTCCAACAAATTCATCCATCAGACCCAGAAGCAAGATTTAACAATCTGAAGAAACCTCTGTAACTCATCTAAACAGCCCCAAAAAAAAACAGAGAAAAATGAGAAAATTACCGTACAAGAGAGGTGAAGATCGGGTAAACAGCCAAAAAAATTATAATAAATTATACGGAAAAATTACAAGCAAAGAAACCCTAGGAGGAGGTGGAGCTTTCCAGAGGGTTTTTTTTTCTCTCTTGTGTGTTGTGTGTGTGTTTCTCTACTTTCTCTCTCTAAAGATGGAACTGTGTAAACAGATAGATATTATGTGTAATGCAAAATGTGACATAAGCTGATAAAAAGTGCAGAAAAAGAGAGAGAAAAAAAAAGTGCTGAGTGGGGAAAGTGGGACCCTGGCCTTTTCATATTGAAAGGAAAATTTCTCGGTCCCTCCTATAAAAAGCTACTCACTTTTTCAATTTCTTTATTATTTTTTAATTGTTTGTTGGGTTTTTATTTATACTTTTCTAGCATTTTTAATGTACTCTTTTTCCTTTTTGTCCATAAGAGAGTGTTCCAGTTCTACACACGCAGTCTTCTGTTTCGGCTGTATGTATCAGTACAAAATATCAAAAAAAAAACAATAAATGCTTATTTTTCTTTTTTATTTTATTTTATGTTATCTTATTTTTTTGAAAATCTTACTTAAAATAAAAATAAAAATCTTTTTGCTTGCAACTCACCTGCACTGACCTCAATCCACTGTTCCTCCTCCTTACAAAAATCTGCAAAAAAATCTAACAAATCTCTCTCTCTCTCTATTTTTTATTTTTATTTTTTTGGCTTTTTGTCTCTCAGACTGCACTTTTTGATGCCAAGAAGGCCATCTGGACACTTTTTGGACATCCCATCATCTTCCACTTCACTACTCCATTTTTTTTTTTACTTCAATCCAACAAAAACCTCTACTCAGTGAAAAGTTTAAATAACCTTCTCACCTCCTATTTAGATGGTAATCGTTAAACACTTGTCCTTAATCTGTTAATTTTTTCTGTTATTTTTACAATTATGCGTAACATTGACACGTGAATTAGATAAAGAGTGTTGACTAGTCACCAACTAAACAACTGACGTCTTAATATTATCATGTGCAATTGTTTTCATTAGTTAGTGATAAGTAAAGTAAAGTAGGCACTCGACAAAGGATCAAACAGGTGGTGGGCACATTAAAAAGGTGAAAGAACGCACTTTTGGAGAGTGGTGAGTGGAAACATTATATTGTTAAAGCTTAATTAAATGGTGAGTTGTGCTAATTTGTAATTCGAATGCTCAATAATAATGATAAAATATAAATTTTAGTTGTGATTAATTAATTTAAAGAGTGGGTGGGAAAGGAGTAGGAGGTGGCAGTGATTGGAAGAGAGTGAGTGAATTCTGTACTTTCAGGAAAATAAAATAAATAAATAAAGAGAGAACCATTGAAAAACTATTTGTGCAGTGCAGATAAGGCATTATGCATTTGTACGTAATCAGCCCAGCCCGCCCACTTGACGGACAAAGAAAATACATGTGAGATTCATTAGGTTAGCCCCCATTTTCCAACTTTTTTTTGTTGTTAAACTATCTGCTATTAAAAATACACCGACCGATTAATCTAGATTTAAATATATTTAATTTTTTATTTATATTTTTTTGTTAAATCATCTCGCATTTGAAGCTTAGTCCATTCGAGTCTAAAAGACTTATAAATGGGATAAATCACTCCCTATTGAGTTTTAAAATGTTATTCATATTCAAGTCTTAAATTCAAGGCTTCTAATAAAGGATGGGAGATTCTTACCATCACCCTACACATCTTGATTGTTTTTTATCTTCCTAAAAAAACTTATAAATAAAAATAAATAAATAAGCATATTTTTTCATTTATTATTAATATTTCCAAACGACCCCTTCCATCATGCCACGACAAACATGGCCCCCACAATACATTGGACCACCCTCCTTCTTCCCCTTCCTTTATTCCTTTTCTTAACCTACTAATCAAAGAAAATGATGTTAACACTTGAAGATGATAGTACTAAATTTTTTTTTTCCCTTCAACAATCCTTAGGAGTAAAGACTAAAATAAATATTCAAACAACAAAAACAGTAAAATAAATAAATAAATACGCTTAACCTAAGTCACTAAACAATGAGCCGCCAAACCCTTTGTCCAATCGTTTGTGACTTAGTGTCATTAAAATACAAATAAAATTTATTACATAAAAAAAATTAAATTACTACTACACAAGCAACACTTTTAGTATAATTAAACAAACTAATTATACTGTTTTCTTTTGTTGTTTTGTAGAGCAGAAGTCATGTCAATATTATTGAGGCAATTATTGTTCGTTGAAGATATTTTTTCGTCTTAGATAGTGCTCCAAGGTACTATGTTGAAATATTTACATACTTCCTGTTTGCACGCTGTCAAATCCTCTATAGTTTGTGTTGTTTGGCCTTGTTGGCGTGACCCTTATTCCTTTAAGGAACTTGTAGTTCGTTTAATTGGCCGATGATGTCTCGATAAAGTGACTGAAGTTGAGGTTCTAGTACTTAAAAATTGAAGGCTTGAGTCATAAATTAATTATAATAGTGATTTTCATCTTAACATCAATACAAAAAAAGATTTAATTAAAAACATTATCCCTTAAAAAAGAAGGTTAGCTTGCCCAAATCTGATATTTATTACTCTCTTTATTTCAAAATAATTGTCCTACTTTTCTATCACATTTCACTTTTTAATAGTATATTTTAAATAGTTAGTTGTAATAATTTTGAGTTTATTACAAAAGTATGAAGTGTAAAGTCAACTACAATCAAATTTATGCTTAACATTTGTAACAAATCATATATAACAATTATTATAGAATAAAGAGAGTATTTAATTTTCTCCACCCTGAAAAAGTGAAGGATCTGGCTCCTCTCCATTACACCACTTTCCCTTAATCCATCAATATACTCATATATATTTGACATGTGTATTATTTATTTTTAATGGTCACTATTTGTTAACATAATCCTTATGACTCAGTGGTTACAATCGGCTGAGTCAATTAAAATTTAAAATAAACTCAAATATATTAAAATGAAAAACTTAAACCGTAATCCTGCATTCGTGGCTTAAGCTATTCATAATTAGCAAAATGACTCAACAATGCTAACCTGCTTTTGCAGGACTTTTAAGTATGTGTAGAGTGGAAATTGAAATTGCAAGCAAAAGAAAAATACAATTTGTTGGCTGTGCCTGTGCTTGTACTATAAGACAGAAGATACTCTGCATAATTTGAGTAGTAAATGCTAGTAAATTCCAGTTACAACAAAAGAAACCAGCCATAACCACCATGCCCACAACAACTACAACAAGCAAGCATTGGGTCATTGGGGATGGAGGTTTTCAATTTTCAAATGGGAGAGAGGGAGACTAAAGAGCAGAAGAGAGGAGCATAAATGCGTATTGGCAGCCCATAGAGAGAGAAGGATCACAAAATTTTTACGTTTCTCAAGGGTTGAATATATATATATATATATATTGTGTTTTGCATTTTAATAGATTTGAGTTTGTTTTAAATTTTCAATCAAAAGAGTTTGCTGTTTTAAATTTTAATTGACTCAGCCAATTGTAACAAATGAGTCGTAGAGATTATGTTAACAAATCTTAACCATTAAAAATAAATAATATACATGTCAAATATCTAAGAGTATATTGAGAAATTGAGAAAAAATGGTGTAATGGAGTGGAGCCGGATACAAAAAGTGAAAACACAAGATGCTAAGCATGATTTAAAGTACTATTTTTTTTTCTTTCCTTTTTTGGGGGTCAATAAAAATGATATAGGAGGAGAATCAAAGAAGTCAAAATAATTACTAATTTACCAAGTAGTGGACTTGTCCAGCTGAAACCCAACACCGATAAGAAACTTCTTCTGGGATTGGGAGGATCTTGTTGTGTTATGAGAATCTGAACCAACTGAGCACCTTGTTCACAAAGCAGCAGCCAGCCAGCAGATATATGTCCACGTGGAAAATTACCTACTCACTCACTCACTCACTTAGTGTCGACAAAGACGGAGAAACATAGGATTATGATTATATGCCAAAATAAAATTCGACTTAATCCACACGAACAACATAAAGGTAAAAAAGAAACAAAAAAAAATACGGAGTAGTAAAAAGTAAGACAGAGAGTGCCCCACAGAATTTAAGGTGGATGAGATATCCCTTTACTTTTCTGCACTTTATATTTTTCAGTACAAATCCGAATTCCCCCTTCACTCAGACCAGGACACCTCAACCCAGGTCACCACTCACCAGCAACATCAGCACAACCTTTCTTGTCTTGGGACTTTAAATTTCTAGGTCACCTGGGATTTCGGTAAAAAGTACTACAGTTTATGTGGTGACATGCCTGTTCTCATCACAAGGCCTACTACACCACCAGAAGAGAATCCAAGAACAAAAGAACCAGAATGGTTTTTCGAAAAGCAATATGCAGTATATACCTACTTTATTTGCACCACAGAAAATGAATCAATGCATTTCAAGGGAAAATGCATGTCATGCATTGATAGGATACACTGATGAGCTTACAGATGTTACGAATACACTGATGAGCTTACAGATGTTGAACGTGATGAATATTTACGGTAACTTCTAAAGATTTACTACAGACTTCTGGTGAGCAATCACAGGAGCACTAATTGTATGAAACACTATCACCGTTGCTGCGAAGGTTGCATCACTTGGGACACGCACCTGCAGAGCCTTAAAATCCTTCCATATCCTGCTACAAGACTGTCAAAACTGGCTCTAA
>JAYMTT010000227.1:0-15853 GCA_036898025.1 Hypseocharis bilobata
CATACACGTCGCCCAGTCAGCATGTATAATGAGTTTGGGTGAACTGGGGCTTTGGGTGAGCGAGAGAAAAATTGTGAGAATAATTGCTGAACCATGATAAGTGCATTTTGCAATCATCCTACGTTGTACATTTCTTTTACAGAACTCTTGCAATGCTTGAGAACTTTTTGTCAGACCATCATCGCAGTTAGTAACTTAGTATAGTGTCTTATTGTGTATTGTCACTGTGGCCTTTTTCTGTTTTTTAGAGCTGACATTTGTCTCCCTGATGTCATATGTCAAGTTACCATTTCCAACGGATTGTCTATATGCTGATCCTGACCGCAAGGTAATACACATGTTATCTTAGCTGTGCTCAGTTGCTAAATCACTTTTCTAATTGTAAAATCTGAGAAGCACTCCTTTTATTTCAGGCATATGATGTTTTGGGCCTCTACTATGGTCTTGGCCGTACATTCTTCAATCCTGCCAGTGTAGGTTCCTTTTCCTTCATTCTGCAAATTATCATTTTGAGGAGAATGTGGTCGTTTAATGGACACGCCTTTGTACCTGAATTTTGTTATGACAGGCTAAGGTGTTCTCAAGATTTGAGTCTCTGCAGAAAGCTGTAAAGAACTATACCATTGAAGCCACCCCGGATGATAGAAGTAGTGTATTGCAACAGGTTTGATCTCTTCTAACAATCAAGAACCTATATTTACTCGTAAGTCCATGAATCAGTCTAGAATCTTTGTACTTTGATATCAATGTCTGCCTTCCGATTTCATCAGGGGGGAATGTTTGTCTTCAAAGGGAAGGAATTATTATATGCACGGAAAGATGAAGGTACAGGTGACCATGCCCCTTTAGATGATATCCTTAATGTGTGCTGCAAAGTTCCAGTAGCATGAAGCATGACTGCATATTAATGGTTTATGATGCTTGAACATAAGCTGCTTCAGTAAACGTTCACCTGAAATGTTTCGGTCTTTTATTGGGGTAGAGTTAGACTTTGAGTAACATCTTTTTGGTTAAATGACGCCAATAACCTATAGAATCACCTACCTATACTTGTATCTGTATAGCTGCTGTAAGGCATGTACTATTTGCATGACAATGAGGATTGTTGTATAATGTAAATTGTCAAGGAACAGAATAAATTTGATTGTACACAAATGAACAAGCAATTATACAAAATACATACTATTGTATTTTCTTCAAGCATCAATTCCAACTATTTTTCTCAATTCTCTCATTAGAGGAGCCATAGAAGTGTCTGGTTGAATATGCTCAATGAATGCTGCAGTAGAAAGATTTTCTCACTTCAGGTTTACCTTCTTCGCTATGGAACTTCTCATGCGTATTAGAATTATTTTCAACTTTGTGATTTGTTAACCATTTGCTTTACAATTCTAATGATTATTTTCTAAAACTGTCATCGTAGAGAGTTAATAGGGGTTTCTAGCCTTGTAAGGTCAGTTTGAACCAGCCTTGATCTCGCAACTTCAACATCAACCCTGAGCTTTACATTTTTCTGCTTATTGTTATAATATTGCTGTGTATTGTGTAGAGTCCATAATTGTTGTGATCTAAAGCTCACTTAAAGCAGCTGATTGTATATTTACTTTTCTGAATTTTACGATCGTATTTGGAGTCAGATTACACCTCAATTTAATTGACTCAAATTGAAACTCAAATTCCTGAACTTAGTTAAATATGAACAGAAAAAAAAAAAAAAATCTCCCTCAACATCAATCACTTATGAACATGCAAGGTCTCGATTCCCTTACCGCCAAATGCAATTCAACCATTACCGACAATCTGCCATTGATGAAAAGATTCAGGATTTGATGGAAAAAAATTTCTGCAAAGGATATTAATCTACTTATTTGGCAATAATAATGTAACATCATATATCATTTACGAAAATAAAAATTGATCAACCAACACGAAATCAAACTACAGGTTGCAGAAGAAGAGCATTAGGGTTTTGTGAATTTGTGGTTCAATAGCCGGAAAATATCTACGACGTCAACTCTCCCTTCTTCCGATCTTTTCTCAGCCATAAAGGTGGCTACTCCTCTGACAAGAGGAAAATGGAAGAGCAGAAGCCTAACTCACTAGTATAGGGATATCACCATGGTATTGGTGTAAACCAAATTCCACCCGCTGGGAGCGAGGTCACTTGGCTGTAAAGCGGCTCAATTTCTCTTACTCCTTTTCTCAGGTTGCAAATGAAACCTTTTTGCTTCCAATTGTTATTGGGATCCCCTAATATCTCAACATTGGTTTGGTTATTATATATCAAAAAAGAGATGTTGGGTGTGCCAAACTAAATTCAAAATACATAATACCATATGAAAACTTGTTAGAGAAGAATTTCTTGATTATTTCATAATTCCATATGCAATAGAATTAAGTAGGAAAGGATTGTTTTATAGCAAATCATCATGTCTATGAGATGGGTGGTTAGAAAATGCATTTAACATGACAGAGGAGTACTAATGAAAATCCATTATATATTAAGTTTAATATAGAAATGCAACAAGAAGCAATCAAGCAAATTGTAGTTGAAAATTTTGATTAGTTAACATGCATGTTTGAGATATATATTTGTGTCCTAATTACATCTTGCTAAAACATATATTTGTGATGATATTTACCTTTTTACCCTCATCGACGAGTAGCGGATTACAGTATTACACACCTGACCTTATTGAATCGGTATTTTTTGGATGAGAAGACCAGTGGACTATAATGCACAGACTCTTCAAATTAGACAGAGAGTCGGAATCTCTTTTATTATTTTATTATTATTTTTAAAATCTGATTCGTTCTACACGGCTCTGACTCGTTCCGGCACGTTGATTTAATCAAAATTTTATAAAAAAAATATTTAAAAGAAGATAAGTTTAAGAAAATTCGTTGTATGTTAGTGATCGAACTTTTATTAGCTCGTTTGACGGGACATTAAAATTATAATTTAGAGCAATTCTAAATGTAGACATATTTTTCTTTCTACAACCATTTTTCTAGTATAGACATTAGATAAATTTAAAATTTTTCATTATTTCTTACGACAATCACAAACATATCTAATTTTTTCAAATTGCCCAAACAAAGCCACAACCGCATCAACTTCCCAAAAGCCATAGCTATTTTCCGAATCAAGTACTAATAAAAAGAAAATTGAAATTTGGAAAGTGGAATCACTAATATTTTTACGGCCATTATGAAATAACAACGGGATAGTTGTTATTTAAGAATGACCCAAATTGTGCCAAATTCTCCCCCTTGAGGTCATAGTTGGCACATGTATAAAGTCAATTTTACCCTTGTAACAAATGAAAATTTCATGTCCCAGCTGTCCATTTGCCTTTTTTTTTTTTTTTTTTTTTTTTTTGTATTATCAGCTATCTTTACTGCGCTTTCATCATCATGACCACATGGTGATGTTACTTATGGTATACATGGTCTTGCCAAGCGTCTTGGTAAAACACACACTGGGACAGTATGCTCCTAAACACCCTATTGAACTCATTTTTTTACTATTTTAACAATGCAAGGGTAACACAAGTCAAATGGGTAATTCTAGTTAGGTCAAAATGATTTATCAAGTACATGATCAACCGCATGAGTATTATTAGATAGTGTGCTCTGATCTTTTTCAGTAGTTGGACAGATGTGTGCTACATTTTCAAAGATTTTTTTAAACCTTCTTCTGAAAATCAGATACTAGTTCTTCTCAAGACTAGTAGGGATACTTGATGGACAATAATGAATTACAAGGGTTAGGATATAAATTATGCTCTAAACTCAGTCTGATTCAATTATGTGATTTCTCTCCCATCAATCATCATCTGGAATCCTAATATATGATATGGTATTCCTATGAGTTAACGAAAGATATAGCCCTTGAGAATGTAGAATGTGAATTGTGGAAATAACCTCAAACACTTCAATTATGCTTTACTTTCTTCTTCCATCCCTTACCATCTTTGTCAATCTCTTCGGGATTTCCTTACTTTGGCACCTTCATGCTAAATGTTTCATAATGTTTCCAAACATATAACATGCATTTGCAATATATGCATTTGAAGAGAATAGGTTCTCGCCATTTAGCTCCTATTAAATAGGAAGTTCTGATTTTTTACTTCCAATCTCATGTCAGTAAAGGTTATATCATCCGTCTGTAGTTAAGTGTCTGCTGTTGAGTCGATATGAACTGGTACATACATGAGTTTTGAGCATAAGTTACAAATTCTTCCATATTTTTCCTCTGCACACTGCTTTGTATGAATGAACGACTAATGAACCCAAAAAATTTACTTCTTATTCCATAATATAAATTTTCTTTCATGTTCCTAATTTAAGCTTACATCAATTCTTATGCGTGATCATCTCCCTTTGTATTGGATTTCGCTGTTATGGTTAGTTTTACTCCCATGCACTCTCATCTTGCAAATACTCAGGTTGCATTGAAAACTTTGATTGTTTTACACCGTGCAACAAGGGAAGTTGATTTTACATTTTGTGAAGAGCTTATTAGCTATCGCCGGAACAGAGGCCTGATGCAGAAATTTTCTCGATTTACTGATGATTCATGTGCAACTGGTACTCATTTTTCTGTTTGCTTTTCTTATTTTCTGATGGCTTGCTGTATAAAAGTCTGACTGTGAGAGGTTTTTTGTTGTCAAGCATGGGATTGTTCTGCTTGGGTTCGTGCTTATGCTTTATATCTTGAGGAGCGCCTAGAATGTCTTCGCATATTGAAATATGATGTTGAGGCGGATAGTTCGGTATGCAATTTGCGTTTACATTTAAATTTGTCTATTCCATATGCTTATCAGTTACCCCTTTACTTTTATATTCCCTGTTATGGATCTATTATTACCCACTGAAGATTAAATATTAGAATTTTTATAAGTTTCTGTTTTTATTTAAGATTTTAATATTAAATTAAGCTTCATTTTACCATATAACTTTTACTACCAAAAGAAATGTTGGTATATTTGACAATGCTATAAACCCTAACTGCTTATAGTCCATCAGATGAGCCTTTATTTTCCATTTTGATCCAAGGTTATATTCCTCATTACATACTATATATATGTTACATGGATTTTCATGCAGATTTCAGGCTTGGGTACTTCATGTCCAAAATAATTCTTCTTCCTTTTTTCTTGTAACATTTAGTATTGAGTGGAGTGTCAAGAAGTAAGAACTTATCATTGTCTTATTGCGTTGACAAGGCAAGGAACAACGACTATAAAACCTGGAACAAAATTTTCTTTTTAATGCGTTGTCAACAGAGATCTCAGGACCTTGATACCCCAGACTTTTTTGAACAGTTACCTGCCTTGCAGCAGCTCCTTTTTCGTCTTCTTGCTTGCCAGGTAATATGTCCATGCATCATGCTCATACTTATGCTCTTACATTCTTTTCCATGTTTCGTTTTGCCACCATTATTCCAGCAATAGTGTAGTTATGCCATACATATAATTATCGAGGGAACATTAATCACTGCCATTTTTTTTCAGCCAGAGGGAGCAGCTAAACATAATATCTTGATTAAGTACGCCCTTTCAGTTGTAAGGAACTATTTAAGCTGAACGGTATCTATAGCTATATGTTTGGTTCCATTAGATGCTATCCCACTTCTTCTTATGGTATTTCTTTTTCAGGTTGCAAGTGAAAGTGTTAGACTATATGTTGTAATTACAGATGGAATTCTAGCTTTCATTGACAAGGTGTGCACTTTATTACAGTTTTTGTGTTTTTGAAGGGTGTTTGTGTCCTTGTCATACTCTGAAAATAAATACTTAAAGGTTGCAATCACTACTACTTTCTTGCAGTTTTTTGAGATGCAAGGCCATGTTGCTTTTAGGGCACTTGAAATTTATCAGAAGGCAGAGAATCAGGTGCATTTGGGTGTCTAATTAAGTGTCTATGGGCGCAATCAGAATTTTGAGCCCATGTATACCATCATGTGATATTCATATTCAAGAAGTAGAGTTTTGTATGTCACTGCAGGGAGAGAGGTTAACTGAATTCTATGAGATGTATAGAGGTCTTGGTTTGGGGCAGGGCGTGAAGCTCATCAAAATTGAACCGGTAGGAAGCCTCTTTATTACGAATCGCGAAGTACATTTATTCTCTTCCTTTCAGCTGGTACCCTGGTAACCTGCTTACCTTGGATGACATGTATAATAACAGCCCCCTGCATCCTTTCTGACTGCCTTGGAAGATTATATAAAGGATGCTCCACAAACTTTATTAATTCATCATACCATGGTATGGTGCTTAAAGCCTTCTATTCTGCAATGTATATCTGTCGTATGCTTCAAAAAAAATTATTGAACTGTTTGCAGTGTAAAAATATTAAAATTTGTTACTTACCAAATTAAAAAACTTGATTTTTGCTCCTCTTAAAGATGCACTTCATATTGCTTCATAAAACTGTTGAATCTATACATTGTGCCACAATATGTTAACTCTGAGCACCTGAAACCTATTCTCATAAAGGTCTTCCAACCAGGATTACAGTGAGATATGTACCCAAAAAAAATGTTGGGAGTTACTATCAACCAGACTCAAGATTGTCAGAGATTCACCAAAGATTAGATTTTCTCCCATGTATGTACTATGTATGATATTTTGTGGAAAACAGTGAAATTTCTTGACAGAAAGTACTTCTGAGAAAAATCAGACTTTCTTTGAGAAAGTATTATATCTCGAGATTGGAAGTAAGTTTTTTAAACCAATAAAAACCATACCAAGTTTTGCAGTAAGTGGGTTTTTCTAGTATAATGCAATTAAAGTAACAGGATAGTAAGCCATTATTTCTTCTTCTTTTTTTTCTTTTTTTTTTTGTGTGTTTTATTTTTATATCCAAAGGTGAGCTACACAATGGGTAACCATTTCCCAAATCCCTGAAACCCCTACGTAAACAGAATTCAATCCTAACTTTTGTTTTCTTCTTTCATTTCAGTTCAATGTAATTTTTACTCTCGAGTTACTTATCAATATCTTCCCTTGTCATCAGATCAACGACTGGGTTGGTGCTCCCAAAATAACTGCTATACCAAAGAGTGAACACAGTAAGGTAGGCATCACTCCTCTGTTGATCTATTGATCAGGTTCAGGGACAGTGTTCTACATGTTTCCCTTGACGAAATGGTGTTTTTACAGGGCTTGGATGAGGTTGCCGAGAATGAGAAAAGTTCCCTTTCACCTACAACTGGTAAATAAATATAACAGTACTATACTAATACTGTTTTTTTTAGAAGTAGTTGATTGATATCAAACTACTAACTGGTAGCTACATTTTAAAGATGCTGCAGTTAGAGAGGATAAATTGGTTAGTCTTTTGAGTTTATGTGGCACATATATATGGTTGTTTCATTCTTTTTGTATCTAGGAAAAAACAATCAACCACTGGACATCAATTATGTAGAGATTCGAATAATCCTTCCCACTTCACTTCGCTCGAGTTTCATATCCTCAAATGACATTTATGCCTTGAACACTCAAAGGTCAGAAATTCGAGTTATGTTTTCTTTGCCTTCTCTTCATTGTATTCTGGACGCCCTGATTCCACTCTAGTGTGTGTCCACAATCTTCAAACACTCATTTTGCATAGTTACAAGTCCCTCAATCCATAAAAGGTAGTGTCTTGTGCTTGAGTTAACATTCATGTTAATGCATACTGCTGATAACAGTGTGAAGTTCCCAGTAATTAGGTCCACTTGTGACAACTTGACAAGCAAGTCTGGACTTCCGTGCTATTTCTTTGCAGTTGAATGATATATCTATTCCGGTTGTTTTATGATGTAATGTCCTGAAATTCTTCTACCTTTGTATATCAGTCATCCACGTGGATGAATAAAAGTGAAGGTTGCACTATCATCATGTTTATGATTTTTTCAAGTAGGTAATAACCATTGAAGACACTGCTACTACTTTGTCAATCACAATACAGCATGTTTATTAAGAATTTAGCTGTCCAATTAATCTTCTAGTGGTATTCGGGTTATAGACACTTGTGGAGGCATATAGGAGACTACTAAGAATAGGTTCTTTTTGCTAACAGAAGAGGAAAGTCTTTTTAGCTTTGACTTGGTGCTAAGAGCTATTATCTCTAAATGCAGGTTGGCACGCTGGACAAACTAACTATGGATGATGCTAAGGCAAGAACAGACCGAGACAGGTCCTAACCCATAGGGCAGATTACCAGATATCATCCACGCCTAGACCTATCTTTCAGCTTCCCTCCCCCAACTGTATCCCGAGAAGCAGCTTCCATAATGCAAAAGGAAACCATTCTCCATCAAGGAACGGACAAATTTGTTTGGGACGACCTTCAAGTGGGCAGAGTATAACATCTTTTGTGTAAATATATGTGTTTGACCACTCGGGAGTGCCCCGCCATGCTACCAGATTATGTAGCAGTGAACCCGAAAACCAGAACCGTATAGTATTAACTATATAATGTTCTTTCAACGATTTAAATTTTGCCCCATTTTGATCTTTATGACTGTTTCCTTGTGATGGTTTTACTTCATCGAAGCAATAACATCTTGTTGCCATCTTTTTCTTTATTCCTAAGCAAATATTATGAGCTTGTACATAGAATTGAACCTCAGGCGCTACTTTATCATGCAAAATACTGCTAAACCGAAAAGCATTGATAACTAAACACACGGTTTGCACCCATTCAAGCTCTACATTATTATTATTATTATTCAGTGGAATTTTTTTTGACAAACAGCAACTAGAAAGCCAATAAAATTGTAGTTCATAGGCACCATCTTAATGTGTGATGCAACCTAGATATTTAATTTTCTATTTGGAACAGATAAAAATGCAAGTCGAAAAACCTAGGGCACAACCTAATTTCACCTATACTGGTTTTATCTTATTTTATTTTTTTGGTGATGGTTCGTTTCATCTCAACAAAATTCCCAAGCTAACTTGTAATCTAGTAGACCAGATAATATTTTAGTAGCCAATTTTCTAAAGTTTCTTCAGTAACCATAATAACATGTGAATAGAAAAATAAGTGCTATACATCTAAATAGACAATTACTATAAATCAACCAACAAGGGTTAAAAACATCAAACATGATTCTTTGTGCTCGGTATAAAACGAAGATGCAGGGACAAGGCAATCACAGACTCGGACAACTCCGTAACTCCATGTTCCTTCAAGCCAATCTATATTCCCAACACAATCATCCTATCAAACCTTTTACATCTTACATGAGAGAAATCAATACCCCTGCAATCCATATGGTGTTTCTGATTCACCTCATCCCGCTCCCTTCTTTCCAACAATTTTTTTTTCCGGCGAACAAAATGTTAAACAAGTACATGCAATGAAGACTAGCGTTGAAACGAAATTGAGTAGGAACCAGTGTTTGGATCTTGAACGGCTTTGAAGTTGTCAATGCTCATCCCAAAGCGGCCCAACACTGAGTTGCCCATTTCTTTGAGCTTGCCTGTTCACATATCAGTAAAATATCCCCTTAAGAGAAAGCTTAACATCAAAATGTAACATCCCCAATTAAATAAAAATCGAAAAAAGTTAACTTAAAAACTGAAAAATACATGAACAAATCTTTACTTTAGCCATTAGCACACAATAATATGACATCAATGACAACTAAAGAAACTAGAATTTAGTAGTAAGAATGTAAGAAGGTGCATCTCCTTTAATGAAGTTTGCGAGCATGCAATAAGAATGTGAGGTGATGCAGCCTCTGAGGCAAAAAGTTGGGTTATGCGGATCCATGAAAGAATGTAATGTCTCCCTGTTTATGTAAGTGCTGAAGTTACATAGTATGATACTCCCAAAGTGCCAAATCAGCTTCATCTTTACATAAATCTAATGAGAAAAAAAGAAAGTTCTAAATCACACCTTTCGATATAAACCATTTAGTTGGTAACAAAAAAAAATTATTTTCCTTATAACTCAAAAAATATTTGATTTATTGTTCCTCAGTGTAGTAAAACATCATCATGCAACACTTAAGAATAGCTTTTCATAAATGGGTGCTTATTACAAGCATCAAGGCTCAGACTACAAAGCAGAAATGATCAAACATGGGTATACGGGGTGAGAGGAAGTGTTAAACTAATTGTATGTGAAGGTTGGGGCAGCTTCCCAATTCATTACGTAAATAATATATAGGTGGTGCAAACAAAAACAGGCTAAAGCACCAAGAAGGCAATATAGGAAATAACAAAAGGATGAATTCTTCCAAACTACTCACAGTCAGCTTGAGTATTATGTTAGGGAAAATCACCACAACCCCTTAAACTACCTTACTAATTCAAACCGAACCACTAAATCTTTAATTTAGAAGAATAGCTCCCCGAACATTTGAGTTTAACAGACACCTTAAGTGTTAATTTTGTACATTTTATGGTACATCAGTCCATATATGGGCACAGTTCCATCATATTTGCTTACTCCTAAAGCTATTTTCCAGTAGAGATTGTAACAGAAATTGGACAAGAAGCTCATTCCAAATGTCTATTACACTTGACTCAACTCAGAGGTTTGGGAGTCTAGTTATATAAATCAAAAGTTCAAGAGATCAGTTTCGATTATTGGGGTCGTTCAAGTGACTTGATAATATTTTCCCTATGTTACAACCAGCTACGGGTCGGTGAAGTCTATGCCCAGCTCATACGGCTATAAATCTTAGCTGAAACCAACTCGTGGATACACAAGTCCTTTTCTGGCCTTCTGCTAATCGGAGCTAAAACTTTATAGTGATACTTCCAGTTTTCTTAAACCACATGTACAGTAGAAACTCTTTAACCAGTGTTTGTGTATCCACAGAAACATAGCCCAACATGATACAGAAGAACATGCCATATCCTAGTGGTAAAAGATTAAATCTACTACCCTATTCAAGGAGAACAATCTAGAGGACTTACCAATCATCTCTTCCTTCATCTTTTCTCGCTTTTCATCAGCCAATGGCTTCAGGCGCTCAGCTGTTCTCTTAGCTTGGTAATTTGAAGGATCCAATTCCAAAATATTTTTCATATCTGCAGGGGAAAATAGAAGAAACAATGTGGAAGAGAACAATAGCAGGCTTATTAAAATAAATAAAAGAGAGGGAAATTTTAGCATGCTACTTCAAATGCAAGAAGGATTTAGGAAGCAAATTTATAAATACCAGCAATAGCCTCTTCATAGTGTTCAAGCTTTTCATGAGCCTCTCCTCTTCTAACCAGAGCTTTCATATATGTAGGATTTAGTTCTAAAGCTTTTGAGCATTCCTTGATTGTGTCCTCATATTTTCCCTGAGACAATTAGGACCAAAACAACAGCATCTGAGATGGGAAACACACTTATGTGCCAAAATCGATGAGCAAACATTGATGAAATTCACAAGCCATTTTCATTATAACCACCCAATTAAAGAGAAGTATCGAGCAATCTAAGGTTTCTTCGTTTTTTCTCTTTTTTCTTCTTTTTTAAAAATTTAAGGCAGGATCCACCTCCTTCCCCTCCTTTACCTTCCATTACTTCATATCACTCCCACAAGTGAAGGGTTTCAGTCCTTTTCCATTCAATTGCTTTAAAACCCTTCCATTCCTTTCTTGTTCAACTCTAAAACACAGTGTAACAGAAAAAGAAAAAAACAATCTAAGGTCTTAGAAATATCCAAAGGTTCTCTTAGCTCAAACTGAAACTTCATGACACTACTACTATCTTCCTCTTTTATCTATGCCTTTTCCCCACCCAAGCAAGAACATTTACTCGTTTTTATTTGTCTATCTTAAATGCCACTTTCATTCAATGACTATGATCTCTCTGACTACATTCTTAATCTGTTACTTGCCAATACATTGATCGCTTCAAGTAATTCTTTACCCCCCACAAC
This sequence comes from Hypseocharis bilobata, assembly GCA_036898025.1. Lineage (NCBI taxonomy): Eukaryota > Viridiplantae > Streptophyta > Magnoliopsida > Geraniales > Geraniaceae > Hypseocharis > Hypseocharis bilobata. Next base: position 11,883 of record JAYMTT010000227.1, read on the forward strand.
TAAAACATTTGTGTAAAGCAGTGTTATTAAAGGCTTATGCTGCAATAAAATGCAAATGTCTCCAACAATTTAAGCACAGGATGCAAAGCATAGCGTGCACTTCACTGAACTTGAGAGCAAAAGTATAAAGAACAATCTAATTGCTCATAGCAAATATACATATATATATATATAGAGAGAGAGAGAGAGCTACTAGCTCAATCTCAGACTATTATTGAAACGTTCCTACATTAGTTTGCTCTGTCCTCTCCTCTCCAATACAAAAGAAGTAGTACCTCTTTTGTGGGCACTTTCTTTTAGAAGTCACCTCCCTCTCAACCACGATAGATGCAACCCATAGATTAAGTTATATATCCCAAATCAATTCATTAACATAGCAAAAACTGTTAGTGAAACTTATAAGATCCAAATACAGTTAGCAACCAACATAGAAAACCACTAAACAAAGTACCACCCCAAGATCCACTGCAAAGGGCTGGGCATGAATATCCATTGTTTGGTTAATTGAACAGGCACAGAATGGACTTAAAAATGAATCTAAACAAAGAGCCTCCAGCAAACAATCTCTTATCATTTTCTTTAATTATACAACATAAATGGTTCTTATTAATTTGTGAAGTAAGAGAAAGAGGCAGGTAGGGAATTGATTTTGCATCTCATATGTGTGTGTGTGCACGCGCGCGCGTCTGCGCATGCATGTGCGTGTGCAAACAGACAAACACATATCCACCAACAAAGCCATGCACCTACTTGTTGGAATCATCAGAAGTCATTGCTCTAATACTTATGTGAACTTCAAGGCAGGCCATAATTAAGAAGGCTAGATAATGCCAGTTTATTCCTTCTACTTAGAATCGTAGCCCACATATTGTAACAACTAATCTAGACATATCAACTTTCAACTTAGTACTAAAATTTCTAAAATCTATCTCCCCTGATGATTACTCCTAAAACATCATTTTAATGGAAGTTCCTAATAAGTCTCTACAATTTACTAGTTCAGTTCGACTTCAGCAACTATTTTTGTCTTCCTTGACCATATAGGATTTGGAAGAATGTTTAGGCTATTCCCTCTCTCATTCCAAGAAAATTCTTCCCTCACCACACACACACACATGCGCACACAGGCCACCAATGTAAGTCCAGCTCCAACCAACCCATGCCCCAATTATGGCAAAAGAATCACGGAGCGTAAAGGTGAAGCCAATATCAAAAACATGCCAACAGATAACTCTCTCCCTTGCTCCATCTTTTCATGTAGATGTTTGTCGGAATATGGGTGTCTTCACAAAAAAATCTGTTGTACTAATTTGGAGCTTGTTATTAACAAATGCAACTCCTAACTTGTCTGTCGAGATTAAGAAAAGAAACCTCGTGTTGAGAAGAAAAAATGGAAAAAACTTCCGTATGTCTCCTTAACATGGATGTGGTTTCCTAAAGTGTCTACTAGATACTAGTGGAGGTTGGTTGAGGGATAAAAGATGAGTATTTGAAATACAGGTGCACCAATGCATATTTTTTCAAAAGCTCTGAGAATAAACGAAACACAATATAAGTCCACATTGCAGTTCATGCCACTTAGTATTCCATCATAAAAGAATTTCTTGTTTTCAGAAACTCTACCCTCCATTTGTTTCCAATTTATGGTTTTGGAGATTTAGCTGTAATAGATAGATTTTTTCTCGAGGTTATCAATCTACAGTTTGGGCATCAAATGGGAAATTGATTTTCTAATCTAGCTCCAGGACATAGATAGAACAATAAAAAGACTCCCTTAGGATCATGGGAAGTTTGAGAATCAAAAGAGAATAACTAAAAAGTTGTTTAAGAAATCGGTACTGTTTTTAACTTGTACCTTACTGTTAATAATTTTGAAAGTGCCAAAAGTTCTACTGTTCTCACAGTTCAAAATTGTTTGAACTTAGCCAAAGTTAAAAATAACTCAGAAAAGGAACACTGCCATATAAGTAGAATATACATCATCAAGTTGAACTTTAGCCACCAAAAGCTAATTTCAATTTTCCTACAAATAATGAAATAAATTTGATAAAGAGGATTCTTAATTGATCATAAAGGATTATCTTAACTTCTATAACATATATCTCCTGGCATTGGTCCAACTTGAGCTTGAGCTTCAATGTTGAAGAACTCCAAGTTGACTCAATCGATCTCAATTAATAAATGCTCAGCTCTAACTAGACTCATTTCATTGGCAACCAATTCTCAACCCATGATACGTTCCAATACAGTGAAGACAAACAGGCATTTCTACAGATTGTGGATGCCACCCACCAATTTCAAGAAACACACGCCACGATTGGAATGGCAAATTGCTCGCAACTCCACAGACGATGGCATCTCCGGCGCAACTTGCAAAGCAAGTTCGTATTTTGATAATGCCTCCTCATAATGCCCCTCTACGAACAGCTTATTCCCTTCTGATTTCGCCCCATTAGCCTCCTCTAACGCTTTCTAGTTCGAAATCCACACAAAAGCAGATTCAGAAAATTAAAATGGATAGATCTTATGCTATTAATTCTTCTTCAAAGTATAGAGTAGAGTACACTAACCTGTTTCAATTCCTCGTCGCTAACAGCCTCCAGCTGATGCTGCTGTCGTTTCTCCGTCTCATCGCCGTCGTCATCGTTTAGTTCGGTATCGCTCGCGGTTTCGAAGCCATCGGAAGCGTCTCTGTTGGTAGTCGTAGTCGTAGTCGTTTCGTTGGTCGAATTTGTTGCAGTCGTTGATGATGGTGGTGTCGTTTTTGGAGGTTTGACATTGGTCTCCTCAATCGCTTCTGGTTCTATAACCACCATTTTCGATCAGAAACTTGGGGAGAATTTTAGGGTTTTGCTTAGTAGATATAGTAGTGATCGGGAACTGTCTGTCTAGGCCACGCCACGGAAGACGAAATGAGAATCAGACTGGAGTAGTAATAATTTTGTCTTTTTTTTTTTTTTTTTAATTCTCAATCCTTCGAGAAACTTCGTTCCATTGTTTATCAGTTTTTCGCTTGCTTTGCGCCTCGATTTTTCTTCTCCAACGGCACCGTTTTCTTCGTCTGCGTGCTAATGCCACCTTCTCGGCATCTCCCAACTCAACTCCAAACACCCTGCCCTGCCTGCCCGGCTTACTTTTGAAATCCACAAAAACGTCATCGTATACTATTGAATCTTTTTAGAGTTTTTTTTTTTCTTTTCTTTTCTTTTTTGTAGTAAGTTAAAAGGAAAATGGACAATTCACTTGACTTGCATGTTTAAATGTTGTCCTCCAATAGTGCGAATGTGTCGTCAATTATTTCCGAAAAATCAACAATTTTACAGTATTTTGTTTTTTGTTTCTTTTATTTTTTTTTTTTTTTTTGCTTGAAAGAAGAACTTGTTTGATTAAAAAACGAAGTACAAGCATAAGATAAGCAAAATAAACACAACCAAACATACCAGAAATAAACTTGAAACTCTAAACTCCCTAAGCTATAAAATAACATATATACTAACAGATCCTAATCTAATTAAGCGCTAAGGATACTTTTCGAGACATGAGATCCATGATTGCTACTAGAATCCAGTCTTCTGGTTTTCATCCATCTCCAATCCCACCAGCACTAATTTAATCGCTTGTGCCTCCATCGAGCAAGGAATGGAGATTCATCAGTCTCCATAGCTACAGCTGTCTCGTTCCTCGGCTTGGACTCGCCACCGCACTTGACATTCAATTTTGTCATATTCTTCGTAGGCCTTAGTTGTAGAAATTCTTGTTGACAAACTCTCCTTGGGCCTTTCCTTAACAAGTCCATTGTTATGCATAGAGTCCACATTATTGGACTATATAGTTAATGAGCCTAACTTCGGCCCATGACCATTAGAAGGGGGTGGCTCATGTAGGGATGGCAACGGATAGGGTTTGGGTAGGATATCAACATACCCGTACCCGTACCCAAAAAAAAAATCCTTACCCATACCCTACCCATA
>JAYMTT010000228.1:0-15842 GCA_036898025.1 Hypseocharis bilobata
AAGCACCTGTGGGAGAAGGTGGAAATTTTGCAAGCCTTACTAGATAAGGCAACCAAACAGGCAGATCAAGCACTTTTAGTGTTACAGCAAAACCAGGATCTAAGAAAGAAGGTTGATAAATTGGAAGAATCTCTTGAAGAAGCTATGGTCTATAAGCTGTCATCAGAAAAATTGCAGCAATATAATGAACTAATGCAACAAAAGATAAAACTGTTGGAGGAACGTCTTGACAGGTCTGACGAAGATATACTCTCTTATGTTCAATTGTATCAAGAATCTGTGAACGAATTTCAAGATACTCTAAATACTTTGAAAGAAGAAAGCAAGAAAAGGGTATTGGACGAACCTGTAGATGATATGCCTTGGGAATTTTGGAGCCGTATATTACTTATTATTGATGGTTGGTTGCTTGAGAAGAAAATACCAACCGATGATGTGAAGCTTTTGAGAGAAATGGTGTGGAAGAGAGAAGGACGCATTCGTGATGCATACATGAGCTGCAAGGAAAAGAACGAGCGTGAAGCTTTGGCTGCCTTTCTTCAGTTGACATCATCATCACCAACAAGGTATGGATTTTGGGTAATAGATTGCAGTCAGTAAATGCTGCTCTTTAATTTGTGCCTTTTGTTATCTTTAGTCCAGGATTGCATGTAATTCACATCGCAGCAGAGATTGCTCCAGTTGCTAAGGTGAGCTTAATTTAGCTCTACACATTTTTATTTCATTTTTTAATTTGGTATTGACTAGACATTCTTAAAACTGTTTCCATTATTTGTCTAAGTATATATCAGTTGACCTCGTTTTCTCTTTTGCAGTTATGATCCTTACTGTTTATTAGATATTGAACATCATTTGAGATACTTTGTTATTTGAATTTCTGTATTATCATTCTCCAATATTTCCAAGTACTTCCAGATAAATTAGCTTTCATGTATCTCCTCTTTCAAGAGCACATATGTTAATCTGAGATGTCTCGTTAATGTCAATCATAATGGTTTTATAACATCTTCACATCTCACATCAGTCTAGCTTATTTGACAAGGTGGTGTGGGCTGCCACGAGTTTTCACCTTGTAGCTGATAGTTTGGACAATGCTAACCATCTCTCTTATTGGTGCAGGCTATTTGATAAAGTTCTCGTTTGAACTTTTGGTTAACATTTATTCTAGGAAAAGAAATATATCATTGAATAAGTAGCCCTTTTACCCATTTTATTGTACTATAGAAAAGATTATTTGGTAGATCCTGCATGACAAAGCTAGATATTTTTCTTAATTTTCCGGTTAAAGGCGTCTTGTTAACCCCCCTTGATCTAGCTGTGACATGAAAGTTATTGTTGGACTTGATTTTCACATGAAGTGATCTCTCTAGTAGGGGTCAGTCATTGCTTATTTGGTATGTGCGTTAGTCTACCTAGTCTCTCTTTATCATCAAATTGTGAGGTAACTTATTGATTTTTTTTCTCTTTTTTTTTTTGAAGTCATATTATGGCTTATTTTTAATTGTGTATTCTTGACAATATGTTGTGTTTGTCTGATAACCCAAAAAAATATCACGAACATGTCTTTGGAGGTTAACATTACTGTGTTTCTTGAGTGCCTTACATGTTGCACATGGAGAACTCATAGATTATAGTGGCTATTCCTCTAGATTGTGGAGACTGTATTCATAGTTGGTGTTCCATATCACCCATTCCCTTGGCTGTGCATATTTTAGTGCACAGGAAGGCTTTAAACTGGATTTGATTTGTCATACTCATTTAGATGTACATGGCTGTCATTCGTTCCTTAAGATGTTTATCTGATCTATGACACATTTTTGCACAAATAAAAGTTGTATGTGATATCATTAAATCTAAATTTTAGCACACATAGTTCTCTTACTACTGAGCTTGCATAAATTCATGAATTTACATACATTTGCTGTTAGTGGAATGTGAAGATGTATTAATTAATTCTTCAATTTTGTTTCACCGTGAAAGAAATAACTCTTAAATGCAATTATCATGAAGACTCTTTTATTTTCTTTGCGCGCGCACACACACACACACATATGTATTTATATTTATTTATTTATAGTCTCTGTTCTGAATGTTTATAATTCCTGTTTTTATAGGTTGGTGGTTTGGGGGATGTCGTGACCGGTCTTAGTAAAGCACTACAAAAGAGAGGACACCTTGTGGAGATCGTAGTTCCAAAATATGATTGCATGGAATATGACCGTATTCGTGACTTAAGGGTATATATAGCAGCTTTAGTTTGTTTGCGTTTGGGCAAATATAATTGCAAGAACCGGACTCCAAGAACAGTTTATTAAATATTTTTCACTTCTGCAGGCACTAGATGTGGTAGTAGAGTCATACTTTGATGGACAACTATTCAAAAATAAAATTTGGGTTGGCACTGTTGAAGGTTAAGAATCTCTCTCTCTCTCTCTCTAGCGTAGGATGTTTTATAATTGTGTTCTAACTGCAATTTTGATTCTGCAGGTCTTCCTGTGTATTTTATTGAACCACTTCATCCAGATAAGTTCTTTTGGAGAGGAAAATTTTATGGAGAGCATGATGATTTCAAACGATTCTCGTATTTTAGTCGTGCAGCGCTTGAGTTGCTTCTTCAATCTGGCAAGAAACCAGATATAATTCATTGCCATGATTGGCAGACGGCTTTTGTTGTATGGAAACTTTAAACTGTTGTTCTTGTTTTGATCTTTCTTTGAGCGGTATTAGACATTTCATGTTGATGAATAATCTCTTACTGCTTTCAGGCACCACTTTACTGGGATTTATATGCCCCAAAAGGATTGAATTCAGCTAGAATATGTTTTACTTGCCACAACTTTGAGTACCAGGGGACTGCACCAGCATCTGCGTTGGCATCTTGTGGTCTTGATGTCCACCAGCTAAATAGACTAGATAGGATGCAGGACAACTCGGCCCATGATAGAATCAATCCTGTTAAGGTATAGCATCGTCGGACTCATTTGACATTCATCAGCAGTGGCGAAATTCTTTGTGCTTATCACATATTTCTATATTACAGGGTGCTGTTGTGTTCTCTAACATTGTGACAACAGTATCACCCACGTATGCACAAGAGGTCCGAACTGCTGAGGTATGAATGGAGTCTAGTAATACATTATATTGCCTTGCACTGCCATTTTCCCTTTATGTGATTTAGCATTTGATAATTGCTTTTATGGTTGGTTCTGTTTTCAGACAATTGATGTTTTAGGAAATGACAATTTATGATAAGTTTGATGATATTTTATTGTGGCAAGAGTAGTTCTAATGATCATGGCAAAATTAGCATGAGATTGTTGAGTGGTCCATGTAGCCTCTCTCTTTACCATATTTAGCTCTTCCAAAGGTATCTGGTTGTAAAACATTTATAAAGAATGGCCTTTATTGTTGTTAAGTTTCAACCCAAATGCTTAAACCAAAAGCGTAAGTGGAGGGGCTCTACTAGTATATGAAGTGGTCTCAAACACCATGCAGAATGAGACACTTTTAACAATTGTATTATGTCTGAATTCATAAATTTCATATATATACTACAAAAAACCTCAAAATTTTCTTGCATAGTATCATGAAAACCTTTCTTAATCTATTGGGTTCGCAAGAACTTCTGTTTGAGAGGTCATACAAATCTGTGGTAGATGTATAATTACTACATGTTGACAGATGGGAACTTTCAGATTATTATTTATTTTTCCAGTTGAGTCCTAGGCCCATAATTTAAATCTGCTTACTCTTGAAGAAAAATTGACTCAAATAATTCAACCATACTGACCTGATAAGAAAAGATGATCTCTGTTTTTTTTTACTAGATGGAGTTACCTTAATCCTAAAGTATTCTTTTAAGGAAACGATAATCTATGGCATTGCATCTATCCTTATATCTTATAAATTAAGGTACATCCTAATGCATGTTTTATTATCACCTTTTTAGCTATAATATTACCTAAATTAACAGAGCAAACTATAATTTTTCCAATTTATTTAATTGGATAAAATTATTAATTAAGAAATGTTAAGTAAAAGAAACTAAACTACCAATACTAACCGAGGTTATGCAAAACAGATATATCTCTGCCTTTAAGTGATAGTATTAGTAATCATGCACCAAGAAATGAAGTCAGATCTTCAAAAAATTATTAACTATAAGAGACCATTAACTTATAGAATACTGATTATAAGAGGGGCGATTCTAGATAATTATGTTCTTTCAGTAATGAAGCTTTGTCTGTTTGAAAGTTGCATGTGCACTGTTGTAGCAGCTATATCTTCAGAACTACAGAAATGAAAAACATGATTTAATATTTTTGGTCTGACTTGTCTGAATAAGAATGTGGGTATCAACTCTAGAACAATAATGTTTAAAATCTGACTGGAAGGTTCTGAGTAAAGATGGCATTGGACTTGTATTAATAGGTCTTTTTGTGTTGTAGTAAAAAGGTTCTACTTCTTATTTGTTTGCTTGTTGATGGGAATCTTTTCTACCATGCTTTATGCATTGCTTCTAATTACAGTAACAGTAATTTATTTTCTTTAAGGGTGGTGTTCTTCAACTCTGAACATACAACAATTACTCAGATTTACACAGGAAAGAACAAATTCAGAAGTTCCAAGTTCCTCACATTCATGTCATGTACATAATACTTGTTAGATTAGATAAATAGACAATGTTTATTGTTCTCAACCTTAAATTCTTATGGAGAAAGTACTAATGAAAAGGTTGGAGAATTCTAATAAAGCAGTCTAGATCTGTAAAGAAAATGTACAGCTTTGAAGTTTATTAATCTTGAAATCATGCTATTATGCTCTACATTATTTTTGAGGCTTTGTCTACTCTGTTTCATTTGCGTTCTACAGGGAGGAAGAGGTCTCCACGCAACGCTTAATTTTCACTCTAAGAAGTTCATTGGAATATTAAATGGAATTGATACTGATGCATGGAATCCTACCACTGATGCTTTTCTCAAAGTTCAGTACAGCTCCAACGATCTTCAAGGGAAATCAGAGAATAAACTAGCTCTAAGAAGGCAGCTAGGACTTTCTTTCACTGATCTCAAGCGGCCACTGGTAATCTTAATTTTATAAAGCACCAGATGGTTCATGGTCAATGTTGTTATGCAAGATTGTCTCATTTAGGCCCTTTTCTTTTAAGAATCAAATTCATTGCAAGTTCCTTTCTATAGAATGTCGACACATGAAATTGATAAGTTACCTTCAAAATGGTTGCTTTATAAACTACATATGAGGGTTCTGTGATAATATATCTATGGAAATATTTTGTACTGTGGGAAGACCCATTAAACCTAGAGCTGCATATTAAATATTTATCAAGCATCCATGAGAAAACTGTAAACATGAGAGCTAAAAATAGGAATGCTCATTTGTTTTCATTGATATCGTGTCTGTATGTTTGTTTATTTTGACTGATAAATGGTTCCTGAAGTTGTTTTGGATTCTTACTTGCAACACTAAATAGGTTGGCTGCATAACAAGATTGGTGCCACAGAAAGGTGTGCATCTTATTAGACATGCTATATATAGAACACTGGAGCTTGGAGGACAATTTGTACTTCTTGGATCAAGCCCTGTGCCTCACATTCAGGTAAACTTATGGTATTGTTTTGGTAATTTTATGACAAGCCAAGCCTTTTCTCGAATAAGAAAAAGTTGTTGAATTATTTCCTACATCTCATAATAAATATACGGAACCATTCTGAACTAAGAGTTATGTATTTATAGTACATCTTGTCCTAGGTCATCAATCAATATCAGGACCCCATATAATATGCAAGAACTGTAAATCCTAAAATACTACCTAGGTTTTTAAATACTATAAGGTTTAACGATGGAAATTCAGATTCACTCTGTCACTTATATGGATTCTTAAGCTAAGTGCGCGAGTATGCTTTGGAAAAACAGATCTAGATCCTTTTAGAGAACAAAAAAGAACCAGAAGTGATCTAGAGCACTAGTCTATCGTCGTTTGGCCTATGAATATCATGCATCATAGTTATGGCCTACAAATATGCAGTCATCATCAGATAGTTGTACGATGAGATTCAATAATTATAAAGCACTTCATTTGATTCGATTAGCAGTCAAGTCGTCAGTTTGAGTTACTAAAAGAAGTAAATTAAAGTTCCTGTTATTCTTTCTTTGTTGATTTCCTAGATGGTTAAGTTTTACCTTGTAATCTATTTCAGGAGATTCTCTTGTACATTTGTTGTGGATTTTGAAGCTTTTTTAGTTCTTTCACTCATGAACAATAGATAACAGGAATAAATTAGAGATCTTTACTGCAATGAAAAGTCATTAGGATAATTGTTTTATGGATTGTGTCTATACCGGTCGTTGAGAGGGTTGAAATGGATATGTTTGGAAGATTTTGAGATATCCTAATTTAACTTGGAGTAGTTTGTCTTTGTTTCTGAGGTATTTTGGTGGTATAATCTGCCCTTGAGGTTTCAAGCTAATATTATGAATAAAAATGTCATTGGAAGCTCAAGATCATGTTATATCTGCTGCCTTTTTGATAGAGAAAATCCATTTGACAATATTTTGTAATTGGTGAATCTCCCGTAGTCTGTTCAGAAGACAGAAAACCTTAATTTTATTTCGTTGTCTACCTTTTGATCATCGTACCATTCAAAAACCTTAAAAGCTATTGTAACTTCCTATAGTTCAATTAATTTCTTAGCAATGTATCCTAACTTCAGAACCTTTTCATTTGTTAACCTTTTCCCTTCTTCTAGCCAACATTTATTTAATGTACTCCAGAGAACCTGTCGTCATTAATTGCATGAGAGCGGAACCTGGCTTTGTATCAGTTTTTTGGGCATGTCATGTGAAATTTTCTTTTTTCCTGGAAACCCTGACAGTGTCAAATAAACTGGTGATTGTTATCTATGTTATTTGCATTGCTTCTTCCTTTTTTTTTCTTTTCAAAAAGATGTATTTCGGAATTCTGTATGAAACATTATAGATGTAGAAGGTTATAAAATAGATAAAAAAACCACTGCATTCTGATATTTTGAAAGTGCTCTAAAAGCACGAGCTTAACAATACAAAATAAGGGGTAGTAATATAATTTTCAATTGAAAAACACCATTGAATCTTCTTTTCATACTTCATGGCCTGTGATCCATTTGCTGCTGTCATATTAAGCTGTTTAATAGACCTGTTAGAATTATTGAATTTATTTGTTGTGTGCCATATCATTGTTGCTTAGTTGCTTAAATTCTTCTAGGCTGTATCTCCTCTTATTATTTGAGCTGTTTACTTTTCCTACTTCCTGTTATCAATTTGCCAATTCTGTCATTTAATTTTCTTTGAACTGATAAGGATATTATTTTTCTTTTCTTTTTGAGTAGAGGGAATTTGAGGGCATTGCAGACCAGTTTCAGAATCATGAGCACATTCGGTTGTTATTGAAGTATGATGAGTCTCTATCCCATTCCATATATGCGGCAGCTGACATGTTGATCATCCCATCTATCTTCGAGCCTTGTGGCCTTACACAGGTAGCAACAAATTTTCTAACCAACAATTCTCATGCACCATATAAGCAGAGCCTGTCACGTCATCTAATCCAACCTAATAGTGGAGTAGTTGAAGTAACATTTGTCTTGGTCATTAAGAACTTAAACTTTCAAAAGATGGATTCTTTAAATTTGGGTTTTCAGATTTGAATGCATGGTGTTTGTGAAGATACTTTCTCTATTCCTATCAATGGCTTCTATACATACAACCATGCACTTGTAAGTGTACATAGTATCAAATTCAATCTTTAACAAATAGTTGAACTTTGATTCCTATATAAGGTTAATTTATTTATTTATTTGCAGTTGATAGCAATGAGATACGGCGCTATACCAATTGCAAGAAAAACTGGTGGTCTTAATGACAGGTGGGCTGGTTATTTAGTGATATGATGTTCATAATGTGATGTGAGCACATTAGTTTAATTCATTCTATTTGAAGAACCACAGTACTTACATTTTGATTTCTTCTTATGTAGTGTTTTTGATATTGACGACGATACAATTCCTCTCCAGTTTAAAAATGGTTTCACGTTTATAACTGCGGATGAACAGGTATTTTGGTGGGGTCTTTCTAGTTTCTGACACTGGTATTTTTTATGGTCAGACATTTTCTTTATCATTTTATGTTGTACTCTCATCCCGCCCAGTTTGGTGTCAGGGTTTGTTGCTTTTGGACTGGCATTGGCTCAATAGTCTGGTAGTGGACATTGGACCTTTGTCAGTGCCATTAAGGAACCATAGAACATCAGTTGCCTCTAATCATGCTTATCTATTCCTGATATAATGAATTTTTAACAGGGATTAAACAATGCATTGGAACGTGCATTTAACCACTACAAAAATGACGGGAACTGGCTACAGTTTGTTGAGAAGGTCATGAATATTGATTTCAGTTGGGAATCTTCAGCATTACAGTATGAGGAACTTTATTCGAGATCTGTAGCCAGAGCAAGGGCTACTCGTACTTGAGCTTGTTTCATGATGGATCTCATTCGCTTTAGCATGCAAACCTTTCCTTGTTTGCATAGAACATCATTGGGTTTGTGATCTATAGCTTCAAGTTCTACCAGAGATCATCCGGCGAGGACACACATCTACAGCCAACAGTATCGTCCTTGCAGTGGTATTTAACAATAGTGAAAGCTGCCGTTGTTCATTTGACATTCCATGCTGCATTACCAATTTTTTACACTTACATTTATATTTTTGGTGATTCATTTGTTCATAAAAAGCGGCCTCACTCCCGCAGTTGATATATATTAGGTCCAAATTACTTTCTTGTATATGCTCAAAGCCATATAAGTTGCAAGATTCATCAACATAAAGCATGTATGATATGTATATTTCAGACTTGAACATAAAGTTGATAATATAGCAATATACATAAGAGTTCATTTTTCATTTTCAGTAATTTTATTGTAATCTCTCTCTCTCTCTCTCTCTCTCTCTCATTTGCTGCTTGGAAAAAGATTGACAGATTAAATTTTGTTGTAAATTGTATCGACATCAGGCAACATTCCCCTCCCCTATGGAGAGAAATTTTCATGGAATTCTTTTGCCTAAAGAATTTGAAACTAACTTAAAGCTCATCAGTGGCTCCAAACAACGTTCAACAATAATTCATGACCACTTTATTAGACTAATTTTATGAGAACGTCGAGGATAGCAACCGTCCAATACCTATTTATCAATGATAATCGCTGAAAGATCATCCATTCTAAAATTTGCATTTCTTTTTTATAAAAATAGTTTTTTTTTTAGCCCTTTTTCCAGTGATAGATATTTTACAAGTAATCTAGTTAGAAGAAAATAAGGGACCATTAAAGAAAAAAAAAACTGTTCACAAAACTCCATGTTGTCACTAATTTGAACAAATTTACAAATGTGAACCAGCAAATTCTAATTCACTCACCTTTTCTAAGCTCACTTGCGGGTACAAAGTTGGTGGCATAGGACCAGGCGTTGTTGTTGACTGGGTCAACAAGGTGGTCAGCCAAGTTCTCCAATGGTCCCTTTCCTGTGACAATGGCCTGAACGAAGAATCCAAACATAGAAAACATGGCCAGTCTTCCATTCTTGATCTCCTTCACCTTCAACTCAGCGAATGCCTCTGGGTCGTCAGCTAGGCCCAATGGGTCGAAGCTGCCTCCAGGGTATAATGGGTCAACAACCTCGCCGAGAGGCCCACCGGCCACACGGTAACCCTCCACAGCTCCCATCAAGATGACCTGTGTGGCCCAGATGGCCAAGATGCTCTGTGCATGAATCAAGCTTGGGTTGCCCAAGTAGTCAAGCCCACCTTCGCTAAAGATTTGGGCTCTGGCCTTGAACCACACGGCCTCTCCGAACTTGACTCCGTTACGAGCCAAGAGCTCGGGGAAGACGCACCCGAGAGCTCCAAGCATGGCCCATCTGCAGTGGATCACCCCGAGCTCACTGTGCTTGGCGAATGTCTCTGGGTCGGCGGAAAGCCCAGGGGTGTCCCAGCCGTAGTCACCAGGGAATTCCCCAATGAGGTAGCTTGGGGCCTCCCCGGAGAATGGGCCCAAGTACTTGACTCTGTCTGGACCGTACCATGGGCTTCCGGAGGAGACGGGCTTGGCGGCGGTTTTCCTCATGGTGAAACGTCCGCTACCGAAAGCCTGGGCCGGGGCAGCTCTGATGGCCTTTCCAACGAATGTTGGGGAGGAGAGAGCCACGCTTGCGGTGGCCATTGATAACTAGAGAAATAAGGAACAAAAGTTAAACGAAGAGAAATGATTGTGGTTGTGGTAGTTGTTGGGCTTTGAAGCATGGGCCGATACTTATATATATGGTTTGTCCTTATCTTTGGATATAAATATTTGTATTCTTATTGGTTGGTGGCATTTTGAGAATTTGGAGTCTGATTAGTGATCTTGTACTACAATGGTCACTCTCTGGAGTTGGACCACAATCTATCAAAAAATCTAACGAGTTCTTTGGTGGTGATGCTATTAATTTAGTTGACATAGTACTTGGCTGGATGGCTCATTGGTTGGAGACTTGGAGGCCATTGAAGAAATGGTTGGGGGAAAACTTGTGGATCCAACCACGCTCCCTCACTTTCATGCTTGGATTCAAAACTTCAAACAAGTTACTGTTTTCAAGGAAAATCTCCCCGATCGCCAAAAAATGTTAACCCATATGACGGTTAAGAGAAAAAATTCTTTCAAGTAGTTCAAATTAGCACGGCCAACTTAGATTAGATTTGTATGTTTGCCTTCTTGTGCAGGGGCAAGCTTAAAATTGTGGAGAAATTATAAGGCTGCATATCTGGACTTTTTCAGTAGTTTCTTTCTAATTCCTTTCATTTTTTTCTGAATATTTGAGGGGTTTCTACAATAATTAGCCTTCTTGGTTTAATTTCTTACATGATTTCCATCTACTGCAGCCAATACATAAAACATGTGCCTCATGCAAACTCCAACTTTGAACCTCTAAATCCCAAGACCTCAACCTTAGCCGCTTGACCAAAGCTTCAGCGGCTCTTATGTTATCCTTTTCTGGCCATAAATTCAACATGACTTGACATTAAATTATCTAGATTTTGTTTTCTCAGCAGCAGGGCTGCAGAAAATGGGACTATGTAGCTAGCACTTACGACAATAGTATAATACATTAACCTGTAACCTCCTCTTACGAATATAGTACTGATAAAATTTTAATGAACAATTTTTTTAAAATTTCTTACAGAGATTGAGTTGGATTTAGTTAAAAGCTAATGATTTGGGAAAATGACTCCCATTCAACAGAAACAGATCCTTACTGCAGGCCACCAAAAAAGGAAGATACAATTATCGTTATCCATAATATGATGAAATAAAACAAGACCCCTTCTGTCCTTCCTCTCTAGGACCAACCCAGATATACCTATCACTATCAGTGTTTCACAAACCATTTCACAGGCAAAAAGAACCTGAAAAGAATGTCAAACTACAGAGGAGGTCGGTCATCAAGAGAACAGTTGGCCTCTATTCACATGACAAGCGGAACTAGGGTCACGGAGGCAACTACAAAAGCCCTCCTCATCCTTGGGAAATGACGTTGGTAAAGGATGATCAGGAGTCACCCCTACCTACATCAAAGGAAGGTTAGAAAGGAGTCAATGCGAGAGAAAATTAGGATTTGGGAGAAAAGCAAATAAGCTTCAGAATTAGCAACAGACCTTGTCAATATCCGTGTGAGCAGGTGTCTCATAACGAGCAACTGTAACTGCTAAGCCAGAACCATCAGATAGCTGAAAAACTGACTGGATTTTGCTGCACAATGGGACGAACAACCGTGTTAAGAATAGAATATATGAAATTACTTAAGCATGTTGCATCAGTATTGATGACTAATGACTGGTCACCCTTTCCCAAATGTGGGTTCTCCAAACAGCACTGCACGTTTATTGTCTTTCAATGCACCGGCTAAAATTTCACTCGCACTTGCAGTTCCCTTGTTCACCTGATGGAAGCACATATTCCCAAAATCTATTAACTTCAATAAATCTATATTCCTACTAATTGTGCATCTAAACATCTTTTTCAGTATATCTCATGGATCGAACTATTATCATATGATCCAGTCCAAATAATACAAAGAAAAAATGAAGCATACCAGCACAGCAAGAGGTTCTGAAGTTGCTATTGCACTGCTTCCATCTGTGTCATATATATCTCGAACACCACGACTATCACAAATATACACAATGACACCTTTGTCCAACCTGAATGGCAATAGCAATTATGTAATGTCTGCTGCAAAACTTGGATCACACATTTAAGCACGACTAAAAACATAAATTTTATGAAACTTAGCATATTTTTATTTTTGAGATTTGAGTAGAGATATCCATCTATATCATGCCTAAAAATACAACCCTCACTTCACATATTCCATCATCACGAGAAGCATTGCTTAAGCCATAGGTAAAGCATGGATGCCTTATCAACAATTTTAAATTAAAAACAGATATCATATAATAAATGCTAAGCTTTTGAAGAAATGCATTCTTCACAAAAGGCTTATTATGTATTTTTAGAGAACACAAAAAGAAGTATCCTATTTCGGGAGCCAAATCTAATAACCAACATGAGTTCCTTTCCTGGAGAATCCACGAAAGGAGTCTGTAGTTCTCTTTGAGTTAGATTTAACTTATGTTTAACCCTAGAAAATTGTTTGGTAAAAAATGACAAATTTTATACAAGCATATGTCTGGCACACCCTCTGGAGAAAATAAGAAATAAACTCATGTTTTTCATCACTCAGAAAAGATCAATTGGAGTATTCTTCATACACACTGTTGCATTTGGTGAAAAGTGTTTACTGTCTTCTGTGGGTTTCTTGATTAATTACACATTTAAGATTCATTCTGAACAGTATCGAAAAATCATCTTTTAAGCATTCAATCCTAAAACATGAACCAAGTCATAAATTTGGGGCAGTATACATTTTAAGTCATTAGGATATGGTTTCATGCATTCAGATTTTCCAAATAAGCTCTTACAAAGTTACATATGCATTTAACAATTATTGTAAGCATGGGAAGAAGAATCTCCTATGCAACATATTCATGACCATGAAAAGGTGTAACAGAAAACTTGATGACCATGCATAAACCAATAAAAGATTCAAAACCAAGAAATCTGTCAATCTTATCTGCAAGATCCATCAGGACCATCGCACCAAGTTGAGTAAGACAGGCAGCATGAAAGGTAACGTTAAAGGCATGCATTGTCAAAAAATATTGACCCCCAATATTCCAGCATAGCTTACCATATCTTGGCAATCTCAACTCCTTCCGGAAATAATCCACCACTGCATCAAATTTAAGCTTTTAGAAAGCTGGCTTGGCAGAGGACCGAGTACAAAATAAAGCATGTTCAAAGCTAATCACCTATTATCTCGAAGGTCTAGCACAAAGGCATTAACATTATTACTCCTTAGAGTTTCAATTGCTTCCTTGACAGCACCTACAACCAGTGTACATTTTCAGTACAGCTGACACGTAACGAGAGAACGCAGTATGTGGAAAATGTAGCATACTAGATTAGACACACCCACATGCACGCGCACACATACGCACGCGCACACACACGTAGAGGAATGTTAAAAAGAACGGAAATAAAATGACAACCATTACATGGACTTGGTTTGGAAAAATAAACTTATAAATAAAGTTTAGATTGAGAATGAATGAATTAGTCCCTAGTGACAAATGATTAGAAACGAGGGGCAGTCAGTGACAAACAAAATGTTGTAAACCAACGAAAGAAATCAAAATCAAAACGGCTTTACTGTCTAGACTGTACTGTTAGACAATATAGTGATACTTAAAGGATGGGCAATATATAGATCACAGTGTCTTCACAATTAGGCTAAATGAATATTTGATTACTTAAGCACATGAACAACAGTGCTTTTATACATGATGATGTAATTGTGGTAACTGAATCAAATTTATGTCAATTCAGGCTTTAAGTCCTTCAGAGCAAGTAGTAATCACAACAATCAGCTATACTTACGAGAAGCATTTTGGTTAAATGATGTTAGTTTGATATAACCAATCCTAGGGGAATCCTTCCCTGAGCCAGGTACCTCGCACAGTCTTGACTTCACAGGATTTAGTGATACTTTTTCACGCCTGGGAATGAAGCAATGATCGGTTAACCTAAAATATAATCAAAATGTTGAAAAAAAAAATGCAGACCATCACATGGCAAATTATCCACAAACATAACGGTAAAAGTTAATGTTGGAATTTTTACCCATATTAACGCAGCTTTACGTGATGAAGTAAAGCAAGACAAAGTACAAATTCATTTGTGAGATAAAATCTACTCATACAAAATCCATTTCCTACATAAAAGAATTAGAAGCAAGTTTTACTTAAGCTTGAGTTTATGAACACAGAATGACATACATCAAAGCCATGTGCTTTATTTCGGATCCACTGCGGATGGTTAATTCCACTGAACTCCCTTCAGATCCCCTACGAATAATTTAGAACATTTATGCTCAAGTATAAATCAACAAAAGAGGCAGAAAACTGACAGATAAAATTATTCTTTCCAACGAATTAACAGAGCTAAAATTTACCACAGCCAATGAGAATCAAGAAATAAAATACTTAACACCTTGAGAACTTCTCTGGGCCAACCCTTAATGTAAAACTAGAATTGGTTGCACATCACCCCTAGAACATAACCTTTTCATTTCAAGAGAGGAAGACATTTCCCCTTTTCATTTCAAGAGAGGAAGACATTTCCCCAAGTGAAAATGTCTTCTATTGCCACCCAAACCTCAAAGAGCAAAGCACTTTTCAGTAAAATTTTCTCCACAAGCAAAAAATGGAGCCTTATGCTATGTTTGGAACTTGGAAAAGTTCAGGGAAAGAAAACTTGGAGTGAATAAGATGTTCGGAAGTTAAAATCGTCTTAAAAACTTTAATCATCCATTTTGCAATTCTCCAAACGTTTCCATTGAAGAAGCAGAATAAATGTTAACTTTCTAATTACCTTTTTCCTCCAACTTTGGTTTCCCTCAACTTTTCCAAGTTCCAAACATAGCATTAAAGTAATAGACATCAAATTGAAGTTTCCCAGTTGAACCAGCTTTAGAATAATCTCTCCTTTGGTGGCTAATATAGGAATACCAAAAAGATTCATTTTGAGGTTCAACATGAACATCAGGGGCGTATCTTTTGTTTAAATTCTTTAAGAAAATCCTAATCAACTAAGATTTTTCGTTCATATCTTCCATGCTTACTGCTTGAATCTTTTAATCATTGGTCGGTTTTTTTCACTTTCTAACTAGCTTTCAGGGATTTCCATATAAGTTTTATGGGTTTTTTATTCATTTATCATACATTACATACCTTACTATAAAGCTCTTTCAATTCCAAGGTCAGTGATAAAAGTCAATAATATTATCAAAAGAATTTGGATTGCTGCTTTGGAAACAATGCCATCAGGTCAAATTGTTGATGTCGGTATGCGACCCATGAGTCCTCTCCATTACGAAATTATTCAAGTGCATAATAACTTATATACATAGGAAGGACAGGGTGGCCTTCTCACCATACCTTTATTGAAGGGCTGCAAATGATATGAGAATATCCTGTTTCTCAGGTATGGCATGGTGAATTTTCATTAAGAAGGGGATTTATCTGTCAAAACCGGGTCATGTGGAGCTTAAGCTTTGACTCGAGCCACGGGATGCAGCCTGAATTTGGCATTTGAACCACATGCAAGCTAACAAGTAGCTTGACAAACTCACTCT
>JAYMTT010000229.1:0-15813 GCA_036898025.1 Hypseocharis bilobata
TGACATGAAAAACCAAAAATGACGTGCCACGTCATTTCCCCCTTTCACCAGAAAATGTTCTGAATCTAACAAGTTACTAAAATAACATCCCTATAAATGTATTTCTTTGGCTAAATATATTTAGATTAGTAAATAAAATACTACCTGATCACATCATATAACTGACCATGACAACAATCTCAAAATTCCAATTACAAATTTAGAAGCAGAGCCCATGTATGCATCATAAAATCCAACAAAAAAGGTGGACGCTTAAATCAATTTTACAAAAATGTGAAAAAAAAGAAAGGTGAATTGAATAAGATAAGATTATATATTATTATACCGAAAGTTCTGAGAAAATAAATAACAACTAATGCAACTAATGCAAGATTACACTTTTTTACTTTAGAGCATAATGGAGAATCTAGGACAAATAACAACTAATGCAAGATTACACTTTTTTACTTTAGTGCATAAGCCACCATATCATCAATTAGACAATGCTCATACCTGCCTAAAACAAAAGCAAACCATATTGAATGTTCTCATAATCTTATCTTAAAAGTTTTTATAATAAGATAAGATTATTATTATACCAAAAGAAAGGTGAATTGAATAAATACTGCATAAATGTCTTGTGGAATAAGCACGAGTAGTTTGGTTTCAAAATTTCAATTTTCATTGTTACACTGGTTAGGTCACAAGAATGTCCTTAAAAGTGAACTATAGATAACTCACATTTAACTCAAGATGGATTTAGTATGATGCACAAACTATCCTACATGACTGTGAGAAGTAAGTGAAACAACGAGTTTCACTCCCTTTCAACTAACAGAACCAATAAGAGCTAAGAAGCACGGGAGATGATACACAATACGCCGACATGAGAGTGGGGACACTCGGATACGACAAATCTTAAAAAATTTAAAATAGGATACGATTATAATATGATACTCAATACACCGACACTGGAGCTAGGACATGTGGATACATGACCCAAAATAAAGCATTCGTGCTTCCTTAAAACAGAGGCAGAGACAATTGATCAATTCACATTCACGCCGTGAAACTACGTCGTTTCACTTAATTCCCACAAAAGACAAAACAAATTGAATTTTAATTGTTTTTATGAGTGCGAAGCAGGTAAACTACTAAAAACTTTCAAAAATAAAATAATAATTGAAAATAAAGATAGATCGGGGACTTTGGTAATTTATTTAGACCCAACCCAACTTCTAATCAGCCCAATCCAACCCATTACATTACAAATGGGCCCAAAATGCAGTGTGATGCTGACGTGGCAAACAACCACTAATCCACTGTAGTATAGATGCCACAAAAGAATAGGCAATAATTAAAAAATTGATTGATTTTTGAAGCAGCCATTTCCATTTCTTCTTCTTCTTCTTCTTCTGTCATGACTCAATGACTCATGAGTGTGACTGATCCACAAGATCAGCTCTGAAGAATTTGAGCACTAGAATCTCTCTCTCTCTCTTCAAAACTCTGTTGATTGATTTTGATTTTGGGGTTGTGGTATAGATTAGAAGATGGCTGTTTCTTTGGTTGCTCAGCTTAGTTTCCCTCCAGATAATGGGAAGCATAGGGTTTGGGAAGATCAGTCATTTATAAAGTGGAGGAAGAGAGACGCTCATGTTACATTTCACAGTCATGATTCAGTTGAAGGTAAAAAACACTCCCCCAAATTTTCATTTTTTTGTTGTTGAAATCTTGGGTCTAAATTTGATGCTTTAATCTGAATCAGTTTGAAAAAAATATAATAGTTGATCGTAATTTTCAATTCGAATTTATGATCAGAAATAGAAAGAAGAAATAGTATCATGATGTTGACTCTCGATTGACCAAATCTGTTCAATTGTTTTTTTTTTTCAGCTGAAATTGACATGCAAATCTGTTCCTTTTCCTTCAAATTGTGTGCATGTTCATATTAGACTGACTCTAACAAAGATTCTAGTTTTGAGCTGCAAATAAGTTTTAGACTTTTAGTCTATCTGGTGTGTGCCTATGTTGGTTTTGACATATGGGTCAGTGTCCTTTCACATTGATAACCATCAATGTAGTAAAATTTTGTGTTGTCCGTCTCAAAAAGGAGTGTGGCTAAGGAATCTTTGATGTTGACTGCAAGAATAGTTAGATTCATTTTCATATAAAAGGGCTTCTATATCCTGTATTTCTTATTTGCAATTTGTTCAAGCGATATACCTCATATCTGTTATGCTATCTTGAGAAGTTTTGGCTTTCTATTTCATGGACAGGGTCGCTTAAATTCTGGTACGAACGCAATAAAGTGGATTTTTTGGTATCCAAGTCTGCTGTTTGGAATGATGATGCAGTTCAAGGAGCTCTCGATAGTGCTGCTTTTTGGGTCAAGGGCTTGCCTTTCACCAAGTCTCTGTCTGGCCATTGGAAGTTCTTCTTGGCTCCCAAGCCGGCTGATGTTCCTGTGAAATTTTACGATTGTGCCTTTCAGGATTCTGAGTGGGCTAGTTTGCCTGGTAAGCATATTTTTTTGTTGCTTGTCACTTTTAGGTGTCCTAATGTAAAATGTTATCATTGTACTGTATCCAAATAACAAGGGTTCTTCTGAATGACTGGCATCATATGGAACACCAAGTTTAATAAGAAAAGAAATGGTTATTCTTGCATAGCTTTTGAGCCTGACTGGATCTGAAACTAGTGAGATGCAGATACTTGGGTTTAATTAAAAAAAATTACATTTTTTTCTTCAATATGACCGTTTTCCTTGAAGGTATATGCTTGTGAAGAGTATTTAGGAAAGTTTTTATTGAATTTTTATCTAATTTTTATGAAGTTTGGATGGTTAGTTTTTGATGATTTTCTTCTCCCCCTGTAGTATTGTTAGTGTATCATGGACATGCAAGATTAATTAGCTGTCTATTTTCATCAATTAAGTTTGATTTATTTTCATAGTTATCTTACAGTTTACAAATGCTCTTCCTACAAGTTTGTCTCATAATCTTTTTTTTTCCCTCTTATTGGAACAGTTCCTTCCAATTGGCAGATGCATGGATTTGATCGGCCTATTTATACAAATGTTGTATATCCGTTTCCACTTGATCCTCCTTATGTTCCTGAGGAGAATCCAACTGGCTGCTATAGGACGTACTTCCACATTCCTAAAGAATGGAAGGGTATGATCCATTCGCATGTGTTGATTATTTTAAATGATGACTGTGTATATACTGATGGTTCTTCCCTTGATTATTTTTCTACATTCTCAATTATGTGTTCATTAATTGGCATGTGACAGGTCGTAGGATCTTATTGCATTTTGAAGCTGTTGATTCTGCCTTTTGTGTTTGGATAAATGGGGTTCCTGTCGGATATAGGTATATGAATACTTATAGTGAGACTTTTGTGTGTTTAGTTTGCGTCTATCTGATTCACTTCCTCTTGATATTTAATTTCTAACTACTGAATAAAATCTTATAGAAAATAGAAATTGCTGTTAGTAACTTTCTTGTTGTTTGTATTACTCTGTTTTTATATGGTTAGGATAGAAGTCTGAAAGTAATGTTTTCTCTCATTTGAGAAGTCAAGAGAGGAAGACCAGATGTCGCATGACCTGAGAGAAGGCTAGAAGTTACTATAAAATAGCAGATGCACATTCTCATGGGAATATTCTGGTCCCATTAACAAACTTTAATATTGTGTGTCAGTCAGGATAGTAGACTACCTGCTGAGTTTGAAATCAGTGATTACTGTTATCCATGTGATTCGGATAAGAAGAATGTTCTAGCAGTTCAAGTATTAAGATGGAGCGATGGCTCTTACCTTGAAGATCAAGATCATTGGTGGTTATCTGGTATTCATCGCGATGTGCTTCTTATAGCCAAGCCAGAGGTTTGTATCCTCTCCAATTATGTTTTTACTCTCTGTCAATGTATTATAATTAAGCTAAACTATTGCTAGTTGTTGGACTTCTTAGTGCATGCACTTGGACTCTTAAGCTTTGTTCAGTAGTACACTGTACATTGACAGGTTCTTTATCTTCTTCACTTTCCCATCAACACAACAAGCCAGAAAACAACACAAGATTGTATACCAACTATTGTACAGCTATGTCCTAATGGTATAAATTGAACTAGAGCAGGAGAAGATTTAGCAGGAAACTTATTTCAAAATCACTGATGGGTCGGAGGTGTATTGCTTGCATGACATTAAGCTGTGGCAGGAAAATCTTGAGGGGATCAAGTGAGGTTTCTTCTTTGGTTGGAATTGTTTTGTAATATTTCTCTGTTAGAAGCCGTAGTTGTCTAACTACATTAGGTAGACCACCAAGGAGAGAGATGTAGCACTAGCAAATTTAATTGTCTTGCAAGGTTTGTGATGTTAGGGGTAGGGTTGGTAAGTTTTATCCATATCATTAGATAAGACAGATTTGGAAATCTATGTATTTGTGATTTGAAAGATTGTTGCAATTTGTGATTGTAGAAGAAAAGTCTAGGAATTGAGAAGGTTAAAAGGAGTCTGGACATAGCAATAACACCACTGGATTAAGTATGCACTACAACGAGACAAAGCTAGGTAATTACACCGTTAATACGCAAAAGAAAAAAAAAAGTACTCATAATCGTCTAGGTCTGATATCTTTTGTGTATAATATAGCATATTTATGAAGTTCTAGACTCCAAAATAGAAAACCACCCAAAGCTCTTAACTGGCAGACTTAAAACCAAGAAAATACATGTATGTCTTTTAGAAGCTATTCAAGAGATCCATAACCTACCAAACCACAAAAATACCCATAAGAAGTGAATAAAAATATTGCAGAGGATTTACAGAAAATTTTCATTATAGCCCTGATTAGAAGAATGCTTATGACTTTGAAACCAAAAATGTAGATTAGATACTGATTTAATTCTGGAACCAAAAACGCAGATTAGAAAACTGAAAAAACAAGATTCTAGTGGGATTGTTTACAATTACTGTTATTTTTTTGAAAGTTTATATGAGTGCAATTTTGTAAGTAAATGTGAAATGGGAAACGGAGGCTGTGAAACAAATTTACATATAAATACTCACATGCTAGCTATAGATCAGAGTCTGAAGATCCCTGCCATTAGAAAAACCCTCCTGACATGGAGGGAGACTATACATAATTCTGTACATTTAAGCTTGTCAATTATGTCAGAGAACTTGTTGTTTACAAGGCAGTGATCCCGGCGTTTCCTTCTTGTCTGATTGGCAACAGCACCATGATAAAAGGGACTCCATATCGTAGCCCATAAACCCTAGGTATCCGACAAGCAAAGAGGTCTGTCGAGAGCAAGACATCAAGTATACAAATGTATTTGAGATCCAAAAGCCACCATATCTCCTGATGCAGCTTCCTCAGATTTGAAGAAATAACCTTTTTCAAAATATCGCACTAGTTGGAATCGCGTTTATGTACTTAAGTATTCCTGTTAGGTTTAAAGTTGAACAAGTAGTTTTACTCAGGGACATATAGTTAGTAGATATTCAAAGAGATTGGATGGCTGTTTTGATGTAATGCTTCTTTGTGTTTTCTCCAAGCGAGGGCTTCTTGTCCTCTTCTATGTGATTTCCTTTCTATCTTAATAACATATTTTCGTCATTTATCTTAAAAAAGTGTTTGAACGAATAAATTATCCAAACTTCTTTTTCTTGTCTGATAGTGCCTATGTTAGAAATTTCCAAGCAAGCTTATAAATGCCTTGCATAATAATAAATGGGTGACATGATTGGCATGCAGGTTTTCATTGCAGACTACTTTTTCAAGTCAGACTTGCCTGAAAATTTTTCTTATGCAGATATACAGGTAAAACTTGACTATGGGAAATGCCCCTTTCTTCTTTTAAAGTGACAAATTCAGGAATATATATTTGTGTTAAGGAATTTGTTATTTTCTGTCAGATTGAGGTTATTCAGTTATTGCTGGATATCTGATCAAACTTATTTTTGCTCATTCTTCTGTATTTAAGGAACTGTGGAGTTGACATCATTCTGGTTCATATCAGATGGATGTTATGCATATCTGGCATATAGTAAATTTTCATCTTGTACTTAGAATAAGAGAAATCTTGAAGTAGTAATTTTTTTTCCCCTGGTTGTCAAATGTTTGCTGCCATAGTTGATATGCCACATTTGAAAATTAGGATTCAGCTTTGCCTGATGCTGCATGATGTTGGCATGAGTTCCTAGTCGTAGCAGTTTGGAGACTCATGCATGCACAATGCCGCACCTCAGTTGTTATTGCCCTTCTGATAATTTTAACATTTTGATTAATTAGCTTTTGGGTCTATTTTTGTTGCTTTCAGGTGCCGTGTCATGCTGCATATTCTTTGTGAATCCTTGTTTTTGTTTCTTTGCTTGTTTTATCCTTTTTTATTTGAAGGTGTTATTATTAAATCTGGTCAGAAAAATAGGGGTTAAACAGGCGCATTGCTGGCTGCACTTAGGATCTTGGGTTGAACAGGTGAGATGGAGGAAAAAAAAAGCCCCACTTTGCTAACGGATGGTTGATGGGAGAGAGATGCAGTCATGAGGTGACTGGTACTAGCAACAGATAGCAAGACAATTGAACTTTGAATACAATGATATAGTTCCCTGGGTTCAATAGACTTTCTAGGAAAAGATGAAATATAGTTTTATGACAAACCACTTCTTCTGTATACCTTCTTTTTTTTCCTGGGTACTTCTTATAAAAACTCTAAAAGAATATTGGGCATTATTTATTTGCAGTCACCACAACTCAGCGTTGATCACCCTAGATGGTACATTGTACTGTGTATTGTACTGTGTATTATAGACTATCTTGCCTTTTGGTTTTGCAGCAGTCGCCTTGTCTACCATAGTGATAAATGGCCTAAGCAGTAAAATAGCTTTGCCCACTGAACTTGTTTTTCGTGATGTTAAACTCTTAATAAATGCATGATTTTGATGTTACAATGTTCTCAATAATAAATTCATCACATGGCGGATCTTTAAGATTCTGTTCTGTGAACTGCTATCCAGGTTGAAGTGAAAATAGATAACTCCAAATCAACACCTAAAGATAATTTTCTTGCCAACTTCACTATTGAAGCAGCATTATATGACACTGGGAGCTGGTACAGCTCTGATGGATTTGTTGATCTTCTCTCATCTAATGTGACTAAGATGAAGCTCAGTCCCTCCTCTAGCAGCAGTCTTGGGTTTCATGATTATTTGCTTGTAGGGAAACTGGAAAAGCCCAAGCTTTGGTCTGCAGAGCAGGTAAGTAATCTCAGTTCATTTCTTTTAAGTAAGTAAGATGCATCTTGTTTTGGTAGATTGTGGCCTGCAATACGGAAGTTTTATCTGCAATTGGATGATGTTTTATGGAATAGTCACAGTTATATGCCAGAAGCAATCCGGGTTCCTTAGCTAATACAAATTTCGTAAAACTGGAGATTTTTACACACATGTTAGGAAGTGCTGCAGGCTAACTTTAACATTTGAGAAAGAGAAAAAATATTTGTATAATTTTTGTTCTGATGTTTGTAGCACATTTTAACCTAATCTCGCACTATTTTGCATTTAGCCAAATCTGTACACTCTTGTCATCATCCTCAAAGATGCATCTGGCAATGTTGTCGACTGTGAATCATGCCAAGTAGGGATACGACAAGTATCAAAAGCCCCAAAACAGCTACTTGTGAATGGGCATCCGGTTATAATAAGAGGTGTGAACAGGCATGAACATCATCCGCGCCTGGGGAAGACAAATATAGAGTCCTGCATGATTAAGGTGACACCATCTATTCTCCTGGGTTGTTATCTCTGCTTGCTAAGTTAATGTTACAGCCTACAGTAATGCTGCAGGTTAAAACATTTTTTTCACTTAATTATTGTTCTGTTTACAGGATTTGGTTTTAATGAAGCAAAACAATGTCAATGCCGTGAGAAACAGCCATTATCCCCAACATCCCCGTTGGTACGAGTTGTGTAATTTGTTTGGCATGTACATGATAGATGAAGCCAATATTGAGACACATGGTTTTGATCTTTCTGGACATGTGAAGCATCCTACTAAAGAACCAAGTTGGGCTGCTGCTATGTTGGATCGAGTGATAGGCATGGTGGAAAGGGACAAAAATCACACATGCATTATTTCTTGGTCATTAGGCAATGAGGCTGGATATGGACCTAATCATTCTGCTTTAGCTGGTATGAGATTCTGCTCTCTTTGTATTATTGTCTTGGGTGTATCTCTAAACAACTTTTAGAAATTATTACTGCCTCTTCACTTTCGATGTTTGGAACATGTTGGAACACTGGTTCCCATTAGATTGGAAACAGTGCCAAGGTGAGTTTCATATACCTTTTGGGCCACACCACCTTAAAGCTTAAGCTTTTGGGTTGGAAACTTAACATGGTATCAGAGATGGCCCATGTAAATCACCCTAACTAGGACCACGCTTCACTATTAGGAAGAAACAAACATGTCTACTTTATTATAGTTCAAAATACTTACAATTTTAGCATCATTCATTGTAGTTGGGGTATGGAATTGAATTAAATGTGTTCCATGGAAGGTCAGTTGTCACTGGAACGTCTGTTGCATTTTTTATATTTGAAAATATTGTTAAAATACTTAAAAGATACTTCCAGAACAGCCCTTATTCACTGTCACTTATGGATGTGGAAAAATCTACTTTTAGGTTGGGTTCGAGGAAAGGATCCATCACGACTAGTACACTATGAGGGAGGTGGATCCAGAACTTCATCCACAGATATTGTATGCCCCATGTATATGCGCATCTGGGACATAGTGAAGATTGCAAAAGATCCAACTGAAACACGTCCTTTGATATTGTGCGAGTATGTCACTTTTCTTGTCCTTGGATATTGTGCGAGTATGTCACTGTTCTTGATTTGACAGTCTGAGAAATGCTTTAATATGTCAACATTATTATGCCATTTTACTTACGGGACGATACTAATGATGCATGAATGGCAGATACTCGCATGCTATGGGAAACAGCAATGGGAATATACATGAATATTGGGAAGCAATTGATAGCACATTTGGACTCCAAGGAGGCTTTATCTGGGACTGGGTTGACCAGGTAGCTTTCCAAGTCCTCAAGAAATATGGTCGACAGTAAACATCATAAACAATTTAAATTGATGTCATCTTTATATACTCTGAAATACTTTATATTTTTTATTTTGCATAATCTTGAAGATTTAATTTATAAGTTAATTTTGTGAGGCATAGTCTTGTGGGTTATAAGCATCTCTGGATGGATCCATTCCAGGACACAGAGCCACATTGTATAGCTTTAAACCGGGATTACCATACCTGCATATAATTGCTTTTGATTTATATCTACTGTGGATATCGTTTTGTATGATATAGCTACATTGAGTACCAAGAAAATTGTATATTGACTCTCAAGAATAGGCTTGTAAATTAAAATCTGAGCTTAGGATGAGAATATGATTTCATTAGTATTAGTTGCCACCTGAGCAAATAATTGGTCCATACAGATGAAGGTGGCTATAGCTTCCCACCTGGTATTGCCCCCTTACAGCCAGTAAATCTCTATGATCCAGAATTTTGCTTCCCCTGGAAAAGGGTGGCTCCACCTTGGCCGACTTAAACTAATGCCAGAGGGTCTCTATCTGGTCCTCCTTGCCATATGGTAGGTGAGAAAAATGGAGCTTCAGCTTTCTTGTAAATAAGTCTAACATTCTGTCTATTGTAAGATTATTGCATACATCTATAACATGGACACAACAATATAACAGTTGTCCACGTATCTGGCATCCATAGAACCTCTGACTTGTGCTGGACTTGCTATCCAGATGTGGCTTGTACTTTTCCTACAGAGTTTAGCATAGAAATCAGAAGATGAAGTGTAGTAGAAACATGAACCTAGTAGGCTTTATTTTCTCCCCTGTTTTGTTATCCCTGTGTGAAGTAAGGTTTATGAGTTGCTATGAGGATCTTGAAAATCCTTCTCTCTCCTCCTTTTAAACTCATATTTTACTTTGGTGCATTCTCAAACAAATTTTATTGTTAGGAACCGTGAAGATTATTTCCGGAAGTGTTCTCCACAGGATTTTTGATTTCTTTTCTTTCTTGTATTTGATATAGAAGAATATATTAATAGAAGTTAAAAGTTTTACACTTTTGCATATAGGGGCTGCTGAAGGAAAGTGCAAATGGTACTAAGCATTGGGCATATGGTGGTGATTTTGGGGATATCCCTAATGATTTGAACTTCTGTTTGAATGGCCTTATATGGCCAGATCGAACTCCGCATCCTGCACTACATGGTAACAATCATTTATTTTTTAATGTCATGTTAATAGTTTTTCTATTTTACTTTGGTGTTTTCTTGAGACAATTCCTGTACCTCAACGGTTAGTTTGCATCATAATGGTTATTATAATTGCAGAAGTTAAGTATGTCTATCAACCAATCAAGGTTCAATTAAGGGATAGCACACTCAAGGTACTAATATATCTCACTCAGCTTTTACATATCCTTATATAATCTCTGTTTTTCATTTTGCTATAATTTCACCTTTGCAGATAATGAACACTCATTTTTACGACACAACTGAAGGATTGGAGTTTAGTTGGGTTGCTCATGGGGATGGATGCAAACTTGGTTCTGGAGTTCTTTCTCTCCCCTTGGTAGAACCACAGAGCAGTTATGATGTAGAATTGAAGTCAGCTCCATGGTATTCTCTATGTGCTTCATCTTCTGCGGAAGAGATATTCTTAACAATAACAGCCAAGCTTTTGTACCGCACACGCTGGGTTGAGGCTGGTCATGTCATTTCATCTACACAAGTCAAGTTGCCTGCCAGAAGAGAACTTGAACCCCATGTAATTACTCTTTTTTTTCTCGTACATCCATACTAAGCATGAGTTTAAACATACCCAATGTATCGTCAGCTGTTTTACAAATGATCTTTTTCAGGCTATCACAACTAAAGATGTCAGATTCCTTTGTGAGAATCTTGGAGATACTATTAGAGTCGGGAAGCAGAATCATTGGGAGATAAAGTTGAACATTCAAACAGGAAATATTGAAAGCTGGAAGGTAGTATGTTCTGTCTGATTAAATTGTGTTCATTATCATATTTAGTTTACTGAATTGAAATTCCTTTTTAATGTGATTTTGATTAAATTTAAAAGGAAACTGCACTTAATTATATACTCCCTCAGTCCCACTTTGACTGTCATGTTTGACTTTTAGCAAAGATTAAGGATAAGTTTGTTAGTGCTTGACTTTCCACTTTCTACCCTTGTAACAAAGTCCTAAAGTTGTTACAACTAACTACTTAAGGGATACCATTGGAAAAGTGTAGTCTAATTTGTTATTAAAACGGAAAATGGACAGTTATTGTTGGATAACTCTTTTAGTAAAGTAAGACAGTTTAAGTGGGACGGAGGGAGTATAATTTAGTTAAAGCACAAGGTACAGAAAAGCAAAAGCAAACCACTTTAATTGTCAAAATGAACTGCACATAATGAAGCGGGGTTAATGCAAGCTTTTCATATGAAGCACTAACTGAGAAAAGGCATCTTTGTAAATGTTTTAAAGCAGTTAACAAAGAGTAATTAATGATCTAGTAATATGTAATTTGTTACAGTTGTAAGCACCAGATACAAGTAGTATTGTGTTAATAAATAAACTTCACGCATGCATAACACAACTGTAAGTTCCTCCTAGTATAATAACTCCATTCTCTCTCTCTCTCTCTCTCTCTCTCTATATATATATGTATGTATTTGGTTACCTTCTGCTATTGGTTATCTGTTCATCTTAATTTTTTCTTCTCTTTTTATTTTGGTTCAACTTGTTTTTCTTAGCTACATAAACAGACTCTATGGCTAAAACTTGGTTAACTTTCTTCAGTTTGGTTTTAGTTTAAGAAATTATATTTTCTTAGTGAAGGATTTATACTTCACCTTTGTGCAATAGAATGATGCCCACAATTTGGACTAATAGGCCAAAATGATTTTATTTTAATTTGTTGACAATATTATATAATATGTTTTGACTGATGTGGAGATGTAATTAAATCCAGTATGCTTCCCATTTTATAGAAATGTAATGAAGCATGGTCCAATTGTCTGGAATTCTTTTTCTTTAGCATAAGTTTGTACATCTTATGTGTCCGTGCGTAAGTATTTCAATTTTTAGCAAAACTAGACTAATAATATATGGTGATATGGCAGGTTGAAGGAGTCTCTGTGATGACTAGAGGCATATTTCCATGCTTCTGGCGAGCACCTACAGATAATGACAAGGGGGGAGGTGCAGATAGTTATTACTCCAAGTGGAAAGCTGCTCATATTGACGACCTCCTTTTTCTCACTGAAAGCTGTTCTATACAGAATATGACGGATCATCTTGTGAAAATAGCAGTGGTTTATCTTGGTGTCCCAAGGGGGGATGGTTCTCTGTCTAACTCAGAAAGATCAAATGCTCTATTTAAAATGGACATGATTTACACAATCTATGGTTCTGGAGATGTTATTGTGGAATGCAATGTGGCGCCAAGTTCTCATCTTCCACCTTTGCCTCGTGTGGGAGTTGAGTTCCATTTGGAGAAGTCAATGGAACAGATAAAATGGTACGGGAGAGGGCCATTTGAATGTTATCCAGACAGAAAAGTAGCTGCCCATGTGGGAGATTATGAGCAGAGTGTAGGTGAGATGCACGTTCCTTATATTGTTCCTGGAGAATGTTCAGGCAGGGCAGATGTTAGATGGGTGACATTTCAAAACAAGGATGGTTTTGGAATTTATGCTTCCATGTATGGCAGCTCTCCTCCTATGCAAATGAGTGCAAGTTATTATAGCACTGCAGAACTTGACCGGGCAACACACAATGAAGAACTTGTAAAAGGAGAAGATATCGAGGTGATTTCTTCTCTCTTTTTTATTCCCGTTAAAGAAATCTATTCATATAAAGAAGTTTCTCGAGTGTTTTAAATGCATACCATGGCATTTTATTGCTCTCATTTAGTACATATTCTGCAAGAATTTAGACCAACAAACATGGAGAATAAATTATATGCAGTCTTATAGAACCCAGCAGTTTTTGACCCAATCCTAACAAATCTTCTAGGCCAAAATAGGGTATGAGAAAATGATCCACATGTTGGATTTTTTAACTAAAATACCCAATATGAAGACAACTGCAACAGTAGCAGCAGCATTACCAGTAACTTAAATTCCAGTGAAGAAACAAGATAAGCCAAATTATTTTAAATGATTCGACCACTTTCACCTCTTTTTATTTATTATATTATTTTTCAAGTCATCTAGAGTGGATCTTGTTAGACGGGGCTACTTGCATTCAAAGGATAAGACTGAAGAAAGAGTGGCCTCACCTGTTTTTAATTGACTTTTAGCACAGACATTCGGTTTGTACAGGGAAAATTTAGTTGCCAAATTCTATTCTGGACACTTTTGCCATTGGATAATTTGTTTGGGAAAATGACCAAATAGTACTAGAATAAAAATAATGACCAATTAGTACTAGAATTCTAAACATTTAGGACAAATAAGTACTATACTGAAAAGTGGTGCCCAATGAGAAAACAAGTGGTACCCCATGAGATAATAAGTTGTACCCTTTGAGAAAACAAGTGGTACCACTAATCTAGTACTTATTTGTCAATAAGTTTAGAATTCTAGTACTAATTTGGGGGATTTTTTTTCTAGTACTAATTGGTCATTTCTTTTCATTTGTAGTACTAATGTCATTCTTAGGTCACCTCGTAAACGTTGACCTTCACGTGTAGCCAAATGCTTGCGTTTGTACCCTAAACTTGGTTATTTATACTTCAGAAGTTGTGAAGTGTACTATAAGTTACCAGGAAACTCATGGTAGAGCATACAACCTATTGATGGTTTTTATCTAAATAAGCTGCTTCTGGCAGTCAGATTCTAGATTTATGGTTATAGAAGAATGCTTTTATAAAGTAGTTCAGAGTTTTATATCTCAGTTTCACAAAGTAACCTGTTTGTGACTTGCTTCTTACTATTTATCAAAAAAAAAAAAAAAAACCTTCTTACTGCCTGCATCTGGATTTTACCACTTTTTAATTCTTTAAATTGTTCCGTTGCATTTTCATTGTTCATCTCTTGAGCACGTTACTGATTGTCTCCATTATGGTGGTGCTACAGGTACATCTTGACCATAAGCATATGGGTGTGGGTGGAGATGATAGCTGGTCCCCTTGCGTCCACGATAAGTATCTGATTCCTGCTGAGCCATACTCATTCTCTATCAGGTTGTGCCCAGTGACTCCAGCCGCCTCTTCCCATGACATCTACAAGTCCCAACTTCAAAGCTGAGCATCTCGGGTTGAGTTACTCGATACAGTGTGATGACCGACTATAATTCACCATGGGTTTTTGTAAACTTCTCCTAAGATGACATGTTACCTTTGAACTTTTGATCAGGCTGCCTTTAATCATGCAAAGATGTTTGTATTAGGCCTAATCATGCAAGGCTAGACCCAAACCAAAATGATCTTTGAACTGAGTTTTCACCCGCTGATTAGGAAAGAGGCTGTTCCAGGCTAGTTGTTCCTTTATGAAGGGTTCCTTGAGATATTGTGGGACTCCAACCATAAATCAATAGAAGTTTAGAAAGCCGCTATAGTGACTTAGACAAAACCAAGCTGCTGATCAGTGACAGTGTCTCAGAGTCGCTATATAACATTTAAAGATCAAATTTTGGTCAATAAACAAAAGATTGGTTATTAATATTCTAAGTTTGCTTTACTGACTAAAATTTGGTCATTAAAAGTCTACATTTAGTGACCAAAGTTTAGTCATTAAAACTCAATGTATTTTCTAGTGGTTAAAGGTTGGTTATTAATGATCCATGTATACTTTAGCGGTTAAAGTTGGCTCATTAAAAACTTATGAAATTTAAGGTTTGGGTACTAGAAGTCTTTGTAGCGTAAGTTTTAGCGACTAAAATTTGGTTATTTAAAGTTAACAAAATTTGATCACCTAAAGTTTCTATTATTTTTCGGTTACAAAATTTTGTTCATTAAAACTTCAATAGGTTTTAGTGACTAAACTTTGATCCCTAACACTGAAGGCTAAAAGTCTATATAAACTTTTTAGTGATTAAAATTTAGTCAGTAAAACTCTCGTATCCAATTTATATACAGTTGCCCTTGGTTTGGGGAATATATCTCTATTCTCATATAGAGAGAGGTTCATATTCACCGGGAAAAGATTATATGGAGACAAAAATGAAAATAGATAAGTTTTTTTTTTCTAATTCTTTTGGAAGAAGTTACAAAATAGTCTCTTCCTAAATTATTTTTTGCACTGATTTAGTTCCTGAGTTTTTCAAAAAGAAACCAATTTAGTTCAGAATTTTTGAAATTTTTATGCACATTAGAAGATAAATTGGTTAAGTTTTGAAAAATTCATAGGCTAAAATGGTAAAAAAATAGTTCATGAACGAAATTGGTTTTCTTTGGAAAGCGTAAGGACTAAAATGGTAATAAATAAATAGTTTAAAGACTAAATTTGATTTGTTTTCTTAAAGTTCAGGTGCTATTTTGAAATAATATTTTTATGGAAAATTCTAAATATAACCGCTTTTTTTTCTTCTGAGAGAAGTCATTACAAATATGACAATAATTACCTAATACAATTTTACTAAACTATTTTTCTTAATTAATAATACAATCAATTTTTTTTTATACAACAACTTTTTTTTTACTATTTCTCTTCTTTTTTCACACTCTTGAACTATAAACTCTAATTAAAAACCTAATTCGCGTAAAAAAAAATCAAAATCCT
>JAYMTT010000230.1:0-15811 GCA_036898025.1 Hypseocharis bilobata
GAAGGGCACGGGGATTTGGAGGAAGAGGAAGAATTGGAGAGGAAGGAGAGAGACGGAGAAGGAGATCAGCTTTCTCTTTTGACCCTTTTGGTGGCTGTTTTCAGGAAGTCTTTGATTGGGTCGTGTAGCATTTCTGGGACGGAGGAGCTTTGTGCTATGGAGATTGGGTTGCCCACCAATGTCAGGCATGTTGCCCATGTCACTTTTGATCGGTTTAATGGGTTTCTTGGCTTGCCTGTGGAGTTTGAGCCTGAAGTGCCCAGAAGGGCTCCAAGTGCCAGGTTTGATGATTTTTGTGTTTTTGTTTCATTTTTTCTTTGTGATTCTGTAATGGGTTTGTGGTGGGAAAAGGGAATTCTGAATTGGGTTTTTTGATTTTGTGGATTTAGTTTGTATGGTTCAGGTATGTTGATGGTTGAATTTCTTATGAAGATTCTTTTATTGGATTTGAATGTGATGAGGTCAAACATTTCTTGGAAATTATGCCATTTAGGTCTCAATCATATCATTTGTATGATATTTAGATTTGGGTTTTAGATAAAAGGGGTCTCTATTGAATGAATTTGGTACATTCTCCATTATCTGAGGCTGCACCTTCTGTTAGGCATCCTGAGTTGGAAGTTTTAGGTGTTTAGCGCGGTATGGTATTGATAGCTTCATGAAATTTGTGAAGTTTGAATTAATTGGGACAGGGTTAGGGCTTGAGTCATTGAGGATGACTGGATGAGGATTATCTTCCATAGTTTTCTGGAAATCCGCATTCAATAGCTTAGGCCATAATTTTACCATCAGAATCTTCTTTTTTACTTAGATCCTTTCTTGTTAGTTTAGTTGTCACATGACCTTGTGTCTTAACTTGCTTGTACACCTCATTGGATTAGCACCTTATCCACCATAGAGGGGAAGCCAATTGATTGTTCCGATATCTTATGCTATGTCTCCTTGAAAACATACAGAACTTTATCGAGTGGGAAGTAGTCCGATTATGCTGTTCAATCTTCACGAATCATAATTATTTAATTAAGGGATTCAGTATAATATTTTTAGTGTACTGTTTAGCTTTTTATTGAGTGCGTTCTGGCTTTTATCATGTCATGGTGTGAAATTATTCTTATGCTTTCATAAGTAAGAAATGCACTTGAAAATACCAAGTTAAGATACCCCTTATGTTACAATTTCAGTTTGATTCCTTTTAGCATATAGCTTTTCTCTTTTATAGTATTTTGCCTTATTTAGTACTTTTTAATTCGTATACTGTCTCTGCATATTCTGCTATCCTTGGAAATGACTTTCTACTTTTGAAGGGCAGCTTTATAATCACTTAAACAGTAATTTATAACTGAATATTTGGCAGGATTATCTCTTTAGAGTCAATAATCAAGTGCCATTTGCTAATGTTTAGTAGTTGGCTCCTTTCGCATTTTACGAGGTTTCTCCTCGGTATTATGTGCTAAAAGAACATCATAGGGAGTACACTGCATGTGATTTGAGTGCCAAATGTGTAAATTGAAAATGATTTGAGTGCTTTTGTCATATGGGAACTGCAAAATTTGTACAGCTGAGAAGAATTATGTTGAGTTCTTGCAACCCCAAGAATTTAATTTGGAGCTCCATTTCTTATTTTAGCTAATTTTATGCCATTGACTTATATTACCTTATTCTGCAGTGCAAATGTTTTTGGGGTGTCAACGGAGTCTATGCAGCTTTCATTTGATGCCAGAGGAAACAGTGTGCCTACCATACTTCTGTTGATGCAAAGACACTTATATGCACAAGGGGGCCTACAGGTATTGGACAGTTTAACCTTTTTTCTTTTAATTTTGATTTCGTTTCAACTATCATTCGTGTATAAAAGGGCTCAACATTTCCACGTATCTCTTAAAATCACTTTACCATTGTGAACTGTTCAATCCAACAAGCATTAAAGATTCAAACTTAAACATGCAGGCAGAAGGTATCTTCAGAATTACTGCTGATAATAGCCAAGAGGAGTATGTAAGGGACCAATTAAATAGGGGAGTGGTACCAGATGATGTTGATGTGCACTGCTTAGCAGGTCTTATAAAGGTATTACATTGCTGCTTGATCATGGCTGATCTTCTCCTTTTGTGCTATTGTCGTATTCTTATTGTGGAATA
This sequence comes from Hypseocharis bilobata, assembly GCA_036898025.1. Taxonomy (NCBI): domain Eukaryota; kingdom Viridiplantae; phylum Streptophyta; class Magnoliopsida; order Geraniales; family Geraniaceae; genus Hypseocharis; species Hypseocharis bilobata. The sequence goes on from JAYMTT010000230.1 coordinate 2,139, forward strand.
AGAAGTTTCAGCATTCATTTTGTTGCTATTGACCAACTGATTTTTTTTCTTTTTCTTTTTATTGATATTTCAAGTGTTGACCATATAACAAACAGTCAAAGACAACATTATGAGTTTTAATTTCTCTTCATTTGCCCCCTTCCAAACATGTTGGTATATTTTATGTTGAGCACTTTAAAATTAACACGATTTCTTGTAATGATTTGATGCTTGTATAGGCTTGGTTTAGAGAACTGCCTACAGGTGTATTGGACTCTCTCTCACCAGAGCAAGTAATGCAATCCCAGTCAGAAGAGGAATGTACTCAGCTTGTTAGGCTCCTTCCCCCAACTGAAGCTGCTTTGTTGGATTGGGCAGTTAACCTAATGGCTGATGTTGCTCAGCTGGAACATATGAACAGAATGAATGCGCGCAATATTGCTATGGTCTTTGCACCAAACATGACTCAAGTGAGTAACATGCGAGTATTCTCTTAAAGTGTAACCGATGGAATGTATTAGTGCAGTCAAGGCTTACCATTATCCAAAATGTTGACATCATTGATTTCGGTCATTCAGCTGTTATTAATACTATTGGAATAAATGTTTATGGAAATACCAAAATTGAGCTGTAGACAAATTATAAACTTATAAAATAGAGAAAGGGAGAGTACTAGGAAAAGATGATTGCTTCATGCTGTTCGCTGAAATACTGCTCTTTTATTACACTTCAACTATGACCCTATCTTTCTAGGAATCGAACCATAAGGTGGCCTTTATCAGCAAAATAATTATTATCTGCAGTTAAAGCCTAAATGATTTCTATTTGTTGCAGATGGCAGATCCCTTAACAGCACTTATGTATGCTGTTCAAGTGATGAATTTTCTGAAGACACTTATCGTCAAGACACTCAGAGATAGAGAAGACTCTGTCATAGAAACAAGGCCTGCTTCCCGAGTGGAGCCTTCAGATGAAGATGGATATCAAAGCTCTTCACAACCAATTGTGAAGGAGACCAGTGAGAGTAATGAAGACGAACAAGTCTTCTTTGGTGAAGAATCTGCTTTGAAGAGTCCCTCTAACCCTACTGAAGATGACTCTAGGGCAGTGAAAGCATCTGTAAATTTCCTATCTTCCATTGAGAATATCATTCCTGGAGGAAACTTTTGTCTGGTTGATAGTTGTCCTTGGGAGGCTGTACCTCAATCGGACTCCATATCAAATGGTCTCTTAGAGGATGATGCTTTGACGTGTCCATTTGATGGAGGGGTTCCAAAAGGCATTAGCAAGAGCAGAGTGGGTCAATCTAGCAATCGGAATGTCAAGAGGGGGTCCAAAAAGGTCAAGGAGCAGTCAACCGTTAAGGCAGCAGGTCCTTTAGAGAAGAACAAGGGAACCAGCATTGTTGGTCGAATAAATTCAAGGACAGAGCTAGCTGAAGCTTGGCGGTAAAGGAGCAATGCTGTTTCAAAGTGGGGTTTGAGGGGAATTCGCCAACTGGGAAAAAACAAGTTGGCTCATTATGTTTTTACCTTTGGAAATATTGTGTATGATTTTATGCGTGCTTTGGTGTGTTTCCGGGTGGAGTTGTTGTAACCTTCTTGTATGTTTGATGTTAACATTTCTTTAGCCCAAGCTAACATGTTCTCTTTTCAAAATACATTAGCCAACTTATGTGAATAGAGTCGAACTCACGCGATTGAGCTTGCTCTTTATGAATGCAATGCATATCTCTCAATTTGTGCATAATTTTTGGTAGAATGTTCATGGTTTATGACAATATAGTAAGTTTACCTTATAGTACATGGTAGTTGAAAAGAGCAGGAAAATTATTTGCAAACCAGGTAAGTATGAGTTTCTTCAAATTGTCACTACTGTACCATTATGGTAGACTTGCACAATTCATACCAATATACTTGCTTGCCATGGCTATAAGATACCAACATACCAATATTTTCATAGTCACTACTCATTAGTCAAACTTGAGAGTGAATTTTCAACTAGGGCTCAAGCTAAAGCCATTGTATTTTGTAGCAGGAAATAGGCACAGACCACACACCCACAATTTTGATTTAAAAAAAAAAAAACAGACCACACCCACAACAAGCAGTAAAAAAAATTGGTATTTTTTGGGCTTTTAAAAAATTTCCAGTCTTTAGTGGGCTTGGTCCAATGGGCCTTGTTCAAATAACAAACGAAAATGGGCCAATGGGCCTTCTTCCCATTTACGAGTCGATTAGTACCCACACAGCCTGCGCTTGCACCAAACTATTTCTTTTTGGGTTTCATCGTCGTCGGAAGACTCGGAACCAACTGTCTGTATCCACCAACTCCAGCGATTTCGACTGTAAGCTTCTCCATTTTCCGATTCCCATATTGTGTGTGTGTGTGTGTGTGTGTGTGTGTGTGTGTTTGGATTAGCACTTGCTTTTTATGATTTGTTCTTATTTCTCGTTTTACTTCACTTTTTATTAAACCATTTTGTTCTTATTTTACTGAATTTCTGTGCTTTTGAATTTGATATGCTTTATCAATATGATTTAGCTTGCGAATCCTATATGAATGTATGCATATATTTCCTCTTCAAAGATTAAATTTTATTTTTAAGCATATTTAAGATTGCTTGGTATGGTAGCTAAAGGGCTGTGTAGAGTATTGTGAGTTGTGAATATGCTTATGTAAAGAAAAAGAAAGAATATTGTGCAGCTGAAATGGGGTTCCATAGACGGAATTGAGTTGTCAAAGAGGGATTTTTTTTCTTCTGGGTATTTAGGTCTGAGTGGTTTGTGAGTAGAAAATTACTAGGATTATATTTTGGTTCATGCTATTTTCTTCAGTTACAGTAATTTTCAGCAATATTTTCCTTTACTTTGTTTACTTCAATATTCTATTGATTTATTTGAATATGAAAAAAAAATAAAAATTTGAGCATAGTTAGTTAACTATCAAAAAAAAAAGGTCATTGATTTGGGAGTTTGTTTTTTTCCGGAGAAATAGAGGAGTTGGGCAAATACCAACTTCTGCACATTGAGCACCTAAATGGTTTGTGTATGTCTGTGGTGTAATTTCTTAGTGGTGCTATAGCTCTAGCTGTCCACTGCTTATTATGGAGTTTAAGTTTAAGTGTTTAACCAATAGGATTGAAAGTTACATGCACCATCTTTTTGTCTGGATAATTTGTCTTGAGATGATTCATGATGAATCTATCTTGAACCATAGGTTAAGGAGCTTGGCTTACTCTGTTGTCTGAGAATGATCTAGAAGATTATTGACAGTCCAATGTGTGGATGGTGCGGTTCCTGCACAAAGCACATTTCATTATGAATATATGTTGCTTGCAAAAGAATTTCTCCACTTCTTCCTCTCCTCTGATCCCTGTTCCGCTCCCATCTCGGAGGTATGAAACAATTTATGACACTTATTCTTTCTTATGCACGATAACGGGAAGCTAGCATTGTTCCATCTTGGATGAATATGTGTTTATCATAAATAAGTATTTTTCTTTTATTTTGTAGGGAAGCACATTTTTGGTATATTTTACCTGATGAAGTGAAGAGTGGATCCCTTCTCAATCAATATTTAGAACTTCTATCACCATGTGAAAAAGAAAATGTTTACCGCATGCGTGGAGACCAGCTCCAAAAAGGAGCCCTGTTAGCCCGTGCCTTGGTTCGTACTACCATCGCAAGATGTAGGTCCTTTCATTATGCTTGGCATTATCTGGTTTATGTTTATTCCGAGTTGTTTACTCATTTATTATCTTAGGTCTCATAAAGATAAAAGCTTATGGATATAGGTGAACTAGATCGTTGAAGTAACTATGAGAAAATTGGATGACTAGATTTTGTTACTCATTTTTTGAATAACCTTGTATTAGGCGGATAGTTATTGCAGCTGTTTTATTTATTAACAAATATATTTTTCTTCTCTTGTAGAGAATGTTTTGATATGTATTTTTCTTTTGTAATGTCATATGCACAAAGGTTGTGTAAATATTTGATCCCATCTATTGTTAGATCAGATAAATAGTCAAGTTAATCCAAGATCCTTGAAGTTTAGGAAGAACATCTATGGGAAACCTGAGGTGAGTTTGTCATTTTAACTTGAATAAATTTGGGACTTATTATCTTTCTCTCTTTGTATGTTTTTTCCTCACGGTTCTTGCTTTGTTTTCCAATTCAAACATTAGAAGCTCATTTTGTTTTCTTGTACGCATTTATTGCTTTATTAAATCCTATATGAATAGGTAGATTGGAACAATGAGGATGATTGGTGCCCTCCACCATTGCATTTCAATATCTCACACACATCTTCTATGATAGCTTGTGGAGTGGCTTTGGGTTCTCCTGTAAGTTCTGTAATTATATCTTTTGGCCATATATATTTTCTGCCATGGGTTTTATTTAAGATTTTAACTGTTTCTATTGCTTTTAAGGAAAAATTTAGAGAGAAAAACAAAATGAAATTTACTTGTCTGACTGTAGATAGGTGTTGATGTAGAAGACAAGCAAAGGCGCATTAGGAACAATGTCTTAGCATTTGCTCAACGGTACTTCTCTCCCCATGAGTTGGAAATGTTATCTGCTATATCAGACCCTGAAGTTCAGCGGCAGGAGTTCCTAAAACTATGGACTCTCAAGGTAAGCAAAGTTTTCTTATGTATAGGTATTATATTATGCACCAAGTCCTATAATATATTGTTGAATCTGGATGAATAGTTGATATAACCTGTACCGACAATTGAAGTGATTGGTTTCCTCTCCTGAAATTTAGAATTGCTTCTCTTTTCTCATAGAAATTTTTGAATAGCTTTATAGTACCAATATGAATATGGAATTTGATAAATATGTGAGGAACTATTATATCTCATAAATTGATACTCTTAAAGTACATGTTTGAAAGTGGATTCTATAATGATCCATGTGGACAAATTATTTACTCTCTCTCTCTCTCTCTCTCTCTCTCTCAGTTTGTGGTTGGATTATGATTGCATGTCATTCTATTTGGCCAAAATATTAAAATGTCTGAGCTAGTATATTAAAATGTCTCTCAAGTGCTAAGTGATTGGAAATATTCTATTATGCATAAATTTAATTGGGAAAATGCATTTGATCAAGAAGAAAATGTTGATGCAGACAAGAAAAGGAAGAGTTATATTTTAATTACTTTGAAACTCCTATAAATTCTGTTTGCATTTTTTTGTATGAAGTAGAGATTTTGAACTCTTAACAAAATAGCATACACATACAGCTTCATGTGTACCATCATTATCATGCAGTGCCCAAGAACAAATTCCAAAATAAATTTTTTGTTCTGAACCAGTTTTTTCACAAGTATTGGTTTCCTGTAGGAGTCGTATGTGAAAGCAGTGGGAAGGGGCTTCTCTGCTGCACCTTTCAAGACATTTACGATTCGGGGTAGGGCTGCACCTAAAGGAGGCCTTCATTTTTCTGGTTTAAATTCTGAGGTTGGTTCTTGAACTTATAATGAATATCAATTTATGGAATATGAATTTTTTTGAAGATAACCTTACATTCATAGCATGAGTCATCTACAGTTTACCTGTATGATGTCATGCAGTGGGTAACTATACCATCAACTAGCTAGAAAACATAAAGAAATTCCAAGTCCAAAGCTTAAGTTGGTAGTTTGATCTTGATGTTGAATTCTGCACAGCAAATTACAGAATCAAGCAACATTAATTGACGAACATGTTGAACCTCATAAGTTTATGGTTTTCAACTTCCAAAGTGCAATAAGGCGAGAGGAGCATTAAGTGAGCTCTAACTGCACCCGTCAACATGTTTTTTGCAATGTTGGAAATTATATCCTTTACATAGGTTACATCGTTCACGTGGTACTTAGGGCCTGTTTGCCAATGAGGTGGGCAACCCTCAGAAGCGCGTTTGGCGCTTATGAGGTGGGCCCACCCTCATCCAACAGCCGAACGCAAAAATTTGCGTTTGGAACTCCCTTAAACCCAATTGCAAACACCACCTCACCCATTTTTCCATTTTACGTTATGGTTTATTTAGATGGTCAGGGACTAATTTTTTTGAACATTCGGCAATGAGATTTTTAGTCAGTTTCGATGATTGGGCATCCTGCATCCCCGGTATTGACTAATTACATACAGTACACTCCTGTATTTCCCTCGTTTGAGTCATACTAGTTGCTTTGTTGTTTTTTGCTTTATTTTGTGTGCGCGTGGTGGATATAGCTTGTTGCTTAATTGATTGACTGTGACATCATGAATTGTACAAAATGTTCTTTCGTAAAAGATACTGACTTTCTTTCTTTCTTGATTGCATTTATTAGGAGTCTGAGATCATGGTTGAATCTGTGGATGACCCTATAAACCTCACAAGCAATTGGCAGTTTGCACTTTTAGAATTGGCTGGTTCTCATTATGCTTCCATTTGCATAGAGAAGGATAAAACAATTGGAGGTAAGATTAAATTTAATGGGGTAAAAGTACTGTGAAAAGCATCGTTACTCAAATTACAGTCCTCTTTCTTTTGCAGGTGAAGGGAGGAGTCCAATGAGATTGTCTGTGAGGAAAACCATTCCTCTTGTTGGAGATGAGTGTGTATCTGGAACTGATACAGTTGTGGCAATAGGTGGCATGATCGAGCAATTGTGACCCCATTTAAGAAATTGAAAAACCACATTCTTGAGAAATTTTATGTTGTATACTCAATTGTAAAGATGAACATATTTATATGATATAACAGTGAACTTGTGTTGTAAACCTCGTCACAAATTGTGTCCTAATAGAAAGTTTTTAAGTTCCTTTAAATTTTCACTTAAGTGCTCTCTGACTATCATTGTTGCGTCAAAAAGAAGGATGAAACCTATACCGGAACTTCAACAACCAAGATTTGATCAGCAAAACCTTTGATATTTCCAGCAGCTACCCCCAACTTTGATCAGCAAAACCTTTGAAATTTCCAGCAGATACCTCCAACTCAAGTTTGCGAACTAAAATTTCAATTAATCTCCACCATCATCATTACATAACTTTCAGCCATTTGCAAAGACTTTTTAGGACTTAGCGTCATCTTCCACTGTGGCTTGATGACTCTCACATAATGAAGAACTTGGATGAGCATTACCAGTAATCTCTGCATGAACAGAGCCCGTTCTTGAAATGGTGGAAACGAGTTGCATCTCTAACGACAAACTGACGATCCACAATCTTGCTAGCCAGCTTTATAAACAAGTGACAATCCGCGCAGACCCTCAAGTTCTTTATCACAACAATGTCTGTCCCCGTTTCAGTGTTTAAGAGAGCATATGCAATTGCCAACTTTTCACTATGCACACTCGTATGAGTTATGAATTCTTCGCCTAGTAAGGCTCGACTATCCTCCTTAGTTCCTTTAAGTTCGTTCACTAAATCCTCCAATTTATCCAACATTCTATAAATATCCTTCGTTTGAGGATGAGTTTTATCCCCAGCCAAGAAGAGGTGAACTTTTCCTTTATATTCAACATAGCTACACCCTGGCTCCTTTTTAAGCTTCTGTCTCCTCATCATCTTCCGAACTCTTAATGCTCCCTCCACATTCTTTGCCTCCGAATATATGTTTGACATTAACACATAGTAACCAATATTTGTCGGCTCAAGCTTAATGATCTGTTTAAAAGCCGACTCTGCTAGCTCTGCGTTTTTATAGATTTTACACGCACTCAAGAGAGCTCCCCATACTGCACCACTAGGTTCTACCCGCATTGTCCTAATGAATTCTCGAGCTTCATCAAGCCTACCTGCCCGGCCTAAGAGATCCACCATGCAAGAGTAGTGCTCCAAACCTGGTTGCAATCCATACTTCCTCTCCATTGCAGCAAAATAACCCAAACCCTTATCAACCAGTCCGGCATGGCTACATGAGGACAGAACACTCACGAATGCAGGTTCATCAGGTCTAATGCCGGTCCTAATCATCTGGTCGAAGAGATCTACAACAACTTCTCCTTGTCCATGCATTCCATACCCACCTATGATTGCAGTCCATGAAACTACACTTCTTTCAACCATGCCATCAAAAATTGCACGAGCCCTTGCCAAATTTCCACACCTAGCATACATATTAATGAGTGCATTACCCAGAAATAGATTGGAGTGAAATCCACCCGACTCTATCCTCTGTTCCACCTTCCAACCAACACTTTGAGCACCAAGATGAGCACAACATGACAGAACACACACAAATGTAACAGGATCGGGACGTATCCCATACAATTCCATTTCCTCATAGAGGCCCAAAACATAAGTAGCAAGCCCATTTTGTGCATACCCAGATATCATAGCATTCCAAGTAATCAAACCCTTTTTAGGCATTTCGTCGAACATCTTGCGTGCATCATCAAGCGCCCCGCATTTCACATACATCGTGAGCAAACAATGCCCAATAGACAAATCAGCGTTCAACCCAGACCTAACACAGCAACCATGAAAAGACATCCCCAGAGCCAAATGCATTGGAACTGTACAAACTGAGACCAAACCCAACATGGTAGCCGAATTAGCGGACACATTCGCCTCCCTCATCCGACGAAACAACATAACCGCATCCAAAGCTCTCACATTCAGAGTGTACCCAGAAATCAAAGCATTGTAGCAAGCAGTTAGCTTTCTTGATTGAGCACTTTCATCAAACACTTTACGGGCATTATCAACCAGAGCACAGTTGCAATACATCGAAATCAAAGCAGTCAGCACAGACGGCTCGCCCTCGCACCCGGTTTTGAGTACACGGGCCTGCCAATGCTCTTTTCCTATTGAGCAGCTGAAGAATTTGTTGCAATTGGGCCTGAGTATCAAGGCCCATTGTGCTGAGGTCACTGCTGGCATCAGCACCCTTCTTCCCTTCAGATTGCGTCGCGTTGACGCGAGACCGCTGCCCAGAAAAGGGTACACGACCCAGGCTACCGCGTCCTCCATTGTTGCCGGCGTTCGGAGCTCGACCTCGTCCGGATTCGAAACCAGGACCGGTCTGAAATTCGGGTTGTTGGACCCACTGAGCCTGTCTCCGTCCCATGGATCCCACCGGTACTCTGTCTTCGATCCTTTGTACAGCACCAACTGCGGCAATACCGGGGGTGCCAAGCTGAACGTGAAGTCTCCCGGCGAAGGATCGTCCGACGATCTCCACGACGTCATGTTCCGCTGGCGGCCCGCCTTCAGGTCCCACCCCAGCTTCATCCCTGGAAGCAGAACGTTGTTAGGATCGTCGAAGCTCTGCCAGAGGTGCTCGTTTCGCTCGTGACGATAGCCGCTGTTTCTGAGAACGAGGTTGCCGTAGTCGAGAATCTGGAGGACAGGGCTCCGGGCCGGCTTTCTCGGGGTTACTGTCCAGATTACTCTGTTTCTGTTGTAGAGAAGCAGAGTGCCTCTGTCGGTGACGACCAGCTCCTTCTTCTCCGCCTTCTTCTTCTTCGGCTTCCTCTCTGATTCGTCCTCTGATTCATCGGACGGCGGAGGCATCCCGGATCTGGACCAGTCCTCCTTGCTAATATCAACAAACTTCTTGTCCTTGTATGATTTCAGATTCTGGACAGCAACCTCATCAATTGGATCAACTAAATACAACACTTCAAGATCCTTCTCAGCAAGTCTCTCCAGGAAAGGTGTATTCCTAGCACTGTTCACGCTGTCGGCTGCAATGAAATATATATCCTTCTGATCAGGTTTCATGTTCTCAACATATTCATCCAAGCTGATAACCTCATCCTCACTCTGGGAGGAGAAAAACCGAAGTAATGGTGCAATGCGCTTGTGATTCTCACGGTCCTCAATGCATCCCACTTTCAAATATTTTCCAAAGTTTTCCCAGAACTTCAAATAGTCCTAGACCAGACAACAATAGAGTAAGTATGTGAAATAGACGAGAGCAGACTACACCCCCCGCTCAGAGTCTTAGCTAAATTGGCAAGGACTGATAGTAAAATATGTGGTAGGCAACCATCACAGGTAGGTTTTTCCATGAATTGCACGCAGGCAAGCAAAAAGAAAGGCATGAGGAAAGGGTGAAAGGAATGTTATGAACATTTTATTCACACCAAACTGAGTGCTCAATATTACACCCATGACCTTTCGAACACAATTTTTCAGCGAATAAAATAAATATTGGTAGAATGAATTTCAAAAAGAGAGACTTACTTCTCTGTTCTCACTCACGGATAGTCCCAAAAACATGTCAAACGCCTTCCGAACCAACCGCTTCCTCATAATACGTACCTTCCAGGACAGAAGAACAGGAAAAGTTAGCAAGAGCCAATCAGAATAGAACAAATTTATAACCACCAGATGAGATTTCTGTTTCAGATATACTTACAATGCGGCTTTCCTGAAGTATCTCGCGAGAAACATTGAGGGGAAGATCATTTGAGTCAACAACACCTTTGACAAAACTTAGGTATCGCGGGAACTATTCAAACCAAAATTTAAAGACAGTGAGTATTAGTAGGGGTACATTAAGAACTACAAGAATTTCTTTCATAAAACATCACGCCATCTTTCTTACCAGCTCTCCATCAAAGTCATCTGAAATAAACACCCGTTTTACATGGAGCTTTATATTTTTAGTCTTGGGATTGGCAAAATCATCCCTTTCTGAAGATGAGTAAGATGGCACATAGAGGATAGACCTGAACTCAACCTCACCCTGCAATAACATTCATCATCAGCTTAAAAAGTAAACAGGATATGCAGGTGACATATAGTTAATAGAGTAAAATGATGAGGGACAGAAAAAATTTGTTTTGAGGGCCTATAGTGCAAGTCAATTGTGTTCCACAGTGAAGAAACATCAAAGCATTAATGGGTTCTAACTGCAACGCATTTGTTATGCAGTAGCCAACATATTCAAAAACTTTAATACAATCAAAATGGACTTGGACTTAAAAGCTTACTAATGAAACTTTGTTCGGAGCATAATAATCAGTTATTACCTCTGTTGTAAAGTGTGAAGAAGCCATTGGATCCAAGTATTCGTTGAATGTCTTCTTATAGAACTCGTTGTACTCCTCTGTAGTGACTTCCTTCGGATTGCGGAGCTGCATGATGAAGATGATCATGCCTGAGTTATCCTCAAAGTAATGACCTTTAAAAAAGCAAGAAAAATATATATTGCTTTCAAGGCTTACCCATATTGGTTGGGTCTCATTAGTTTGCTCCCAGTCCCAGTACTTCTCAACAACAGTCTTAGTCTTCTTTTTCTTCTGTTGCAACAAAGTTACAGAAAGATTGTTCATAAATCATCCAAACACGGTTTCAGGTACTAGTCACAAGATTAGACACATATACTCGATTCAGGAAATAACAAATAACAGAGAACTACCTCAGCTTTCCCATCTTGTTCGTCACTTTTGGCTTCAGCTGGATCCTCATCAACCTCTACCTATTATAGACCAAAATGATTAGAAAATTAGTAGGAATGAAGATGCATGCATATAGTAAGTGGAATTTAAAATTAATCTGGAAGACTTAAACAAAGCGTGAGATCTTTAGCAGGAAACCCATGATAACCAATGGAAACTGAAAAAATACTCAACAAGCCATACCTCCTTGGTGTATCCCTTTTCCTGCCAAGTGTATATTGGAAATGAAACAAATTGTGAGTAGTTCTTCACGAGCTTCTGAATCCGTTCTGGATGTGCAAAACCTTTATCATCATGCTGAATTAAGAACAGACTACAAAGTCAGATTGGAAAAACAATAAAAATAGGGAGATGCTACTAAAAATAAATGAATCTGCTTAAATGACCTTCAGATATAAGGTTAGACGGGTTCCCCTTGGTATGAGCTTCTCTGGGTCTGTCTCCTCACGAATAGTATAGGAGCTAGCATTAGCCTCCCCTTCCCATACATATTGTTTATCAGATTTGGGGCTCTTAGTAGAGACCACAACCTTCAGGCAGCAAGATATAAGTTACTAACAAACACTCCAGAAACTTCCCCACACAAGTGTTTATGTATAAAGTTTAGATCCTCATGGGTTCAGGACATACCCGATCAGCTACAAGGAAAGCTGAATAAAAACCCACACCAAATTGACCAATTAAATTATTATCACCACCAGCATCCTTGCTATCCTGAGAAAAGTGAGAATCTTATAAGTACTATAACACAGAACATTGATTTAGAAATTTAGAAGTTCATGTACTATGGGGAAAAATGTATGTACCTTCAGTGCCTGCAAAAATTTTGCAGTTCCACTTTGTGCAATAGTTCCTAGGCAGTCAACTAGGTCTTGCCGGGTCATACCAATGCCAGAATCACTGCATAAAGAACAGAAGTTACAAGTTACCACACAAAGAAAGAGCATTAACTGGAATGGGTTTTTAAACTCATGTAACATACATAATTGTAATGGTCCCATTGTCTTGATCAGTCTGGATACGGATATCAAGATCAGCTGCTTCCTTCATAAGGTCAGGTTCTGTAACACTCATAAACCTCAGCTTGTCTAGGGCATCACTTGCATTGCTGTAAGCAAATTTTAGTTCAACAAATCAGATGCAGAAGAAATGTTCTAAAGGAACAAACTTTTAAAGTAATTACAAGCAGCATATACAGAACAATTACAGCTATATTAACAACCTATACAATGGAAATAATCATCCAGAGGTAGGGTAGCTATCAGCATAAGCTTAGTATTTCACATTATACCAAAAGTAAATTTCTACGCATTGATTCAAATATACGGACAAGTGGCAAAGGCATCAAGCATGCATGTAATGAGTATAAGTTATATTAATAGCTTAAAAGTTAAAACATGCCTGATAAGCTCCCTGAGAAACACCTCCTTGTTGCTGTATAAACTATTAACAATAAGGTCCATGAGGCGACTAACCTGCCACCAAATGCAATCCATTAACAAACATTAAAACCATCAACTGTTAAGTGAAATCTAACTTAGGTCCATAGTTCACAAGTGGTATACCTCTGCTTGATACTCATATTTCTCAACTGGTGATGCATCAGATGCTGCTGCAGTAGACTCATAGCGGTTGCCCAAAAACAGCCCATTTTTTAAATTGAATTGTTTAGAAGGCCCCGAGTTGCATTTTCCAGTGTTCAACACTGAATACCATCTGGGTTTCCCATCACTCTCTTCAGTCTGCTTAAAGACAAACCCAAATGAGAAAAAGTAAAAACAAACATTACAGTCACAGATTATAGCATTAAAGACAACTAACACATCACATTTATAGTACAACACAATAAAATTAAATTTTCATAGAAACCCACTAAAAATTACAACAATGACGCTGAAATGAAATTTTCTTAAGTACAATACAAGCATTATTATTTTATGAGCTAAATGAAACATTCAATCATCAACATGATCATAGTAATAATTTTTCTGCAAACAGCTCCATATTTTGATTCTACTCCATCTATGAACAGAGGGATTTTATTATTTCATCCAAGTGTCAACAGATAAAATGACCGGATTTTACGATAACCTAAATGAAGCATGGTAATGGGTAGAACAAGGGTGTACCGATTTGGTGAACGGAGAGGAGCAGGAGATTGGGGCCGCGGTGTTCCGGTAACGTGCCCCGCCGTTGTGCAGGACAGCGGAGACGGAACGCCGGGAGAGCCTGTGCATGATTGAGAAGCTTCGAGGTAGACTAGCGAAGCTGAAATGGAACGAGCGAATGTCTGGGTTAGTGATTGGACG
>JAYMTT010000231.1:0-15787 GCA_036898025.1 Hypseocharis bilobata
GTTACTATTTCTTTTTTTTCTTTTTTTTTACATACGTATAGACCTGGGAACTTGGAACTTACTAAATATACTATACTAGATTACTAGGAGCATTATTTAATTTAACTACATACTTTTTAAATTTCCTATCATGGAAATGGAAACTTGGAGTTGCAGATATCTGCATTCGGTCCAAATTAATTAAAACCAAACTGACAGTCTCATTTTTTTTTGTTTCTACTTTGTCTCTTCCATTCAATCTGATCAATAGGGCAAGTTTTATTTCGCCATCGATATTGACCATGTTTCTGTTCTAGTCCCTCTCTTTTTTGCTACCGAATAAGGAGAGAGAAGAGAAGACCCACATATATAGCTAACTAAGCTACTCATCACGAGTCAATAGTAAATCATCCGACTCATTATTTGTCAATTAAGTCAAAATTTTGCACTTGCAATAATGTATTTGTTCGATCCAGTATGTTAATCAGTGATGAAATCACACGTTGGTTGGCTTGGCTTTCGTTCTCTCACAGGTTATGGTTAAGGTTTAATTTACAATTGGACTGAATCTTCTGACAGCTTATGCTACTACATACTGTATAATATTCTTTAATTGGAGAAATAGGGTTTCTGTTTCTTTTCCCAGATGGGATGCATCATTTCCTAGGTTTTAAGTTATGCAGTAGTAAATTTAAATTATATGCTCTTGTTTTGTGTAATGGGAAGCTGATCAGAGATGAACAATAATAATATTTCTAATACGCACAGGCATAGGATTCTATTCATGTCACTCTGCAACCCCATCTAGCCGTACCCCCTTTGTCAGAATTCTTTCATAATATATTAAAATTCTTTGCTAGTTTCTTGATATCCTGATAATTTTGTTTTTGTTCTCTTCCATTCTGTGTTTTTTCTTTTTAAGACAAAAAAAGTCCGTATTGGCAATTTGTTTATTAATTTGCATTATGGTTGGTTGGTTGAAGGCATGTAGTGTCATATGCTTCAGCTATTCATGTTGTTTATGGCATGTGGTTGCTGGATAATCTCATCTCATACTTGTAAATTATGTCACCGGTTCCCTACTTAAAAGGTTCTTGTTTTGTTTGTGTATTTATGTCGTTAATTAATGAATTTGTGCTAACAAATATCGGACAAGAAGCTGCAGTGTCTTGTTCCATTTGCTCCAAACCTGCATTAGATATCTAGTAACACTAATTCTCATGCACCGTATATTTAATATATACTATAATCAGGTCAATGTACAGTCATGATGGCGGAAGTTATAAATTTGATGTATGTTATTATGTATCAGGAATTAACTGTTTGTGGATTTGTTCGATTCACATGGGACACTTATCATACGTGCTCAAGGCTGATACTGTATTGTCTAATCACATTATATGAATAAGCACCTACTTCATGCTAGGTGGTCATTTTTTTGATTTGCATTGATGGACTGAGTTTTTCAATAATTTAGAACACTGAAATTGAAGATTGAAAATTATTGTTCTTTTTAAGTTAGGAGCCTATAAAGAAAAGGGAAAGAGGGAGCAAATTCTATTAATGCTGCGGGAGGATAAATGAGATAAATGGAAATTGACAAAAATTTTATTCCACTCACATTGCTTTTCTTCCCACAATCTCTACTGTTGCTTAGAAAATCAGCTTCCCGTTCTACACCTTGGTACTATTATTTCTTCTTCTCAAGCTTAACAGATAAGAGGTGTGGAGATCAACCGATTGTTATTACTTTTTTTCCGTTTGTTCATTCTGTTTATCAATTTTTTGGTGTTATTTTCGCCAGTTACTAATCTTGTTAAAGACTTTCCTACCTTTTACTCAGTGACATCTCCAGAGGGGAAATATTATCTGCGGATACTTTACATAAGGGGTCGACTTTAACCCCTCCGGTTCTTCCTTTATTCTGGAACTATTTTCTTTGTTCTTTTGAAGAATAGATGCTCATTTCATAAATTCTGAATAGTGTGTTATGATCATTTTCTCTTGTATGATCATTTTCTTTTCACCATGGAGGGTACAGTTCTAAGAACTATTGCCAACCTTTTTGGAACTTCAATTCCATTTGGAAAATGAAGGCACTTTACTGAGGTTTGAGGATTTTTCCTAAGTTTAGAAGTTACTGCTACTTAACCTGCCTGGATATATAATTACATGTCATGATAAGGTTCACACAAGAAGGATGCTCGGGATGACTGCAAAATAGGCAGGCGGATAGGGAATTTGGTGCTACGATGGGTATCTTTGTGTAACTTTGTTTTGCCGCTTGATTGAAAATTTTTAGGATCGCAGGGTTTGCTTGACTTCTGTTGCTACCTACAAGTACCACTGATTAGAAACTAATAACAAGCCTCCTTGGCAAGGCACTGAGAGGAAAATATCTTCTTAGGTTTACACAGCTATGAGGTACATAGTGTTGAGGTGACATTTTTCTTAGTGACGAGAAAAGCTAGTTATTCTTTTTGTGTAGGCTTCTAGGAGGCTTCTAGGCAGTGATGAACCAAATAGTTCAAAAGTGAATGTAGTTGATATAATGATGGTGACAGGGATTGGGCGGAATGAGTGATAGTGAATAAGTGGCACATAATATTAATGTATACAAGAAATATTGCCTTTTATTGGTGAAAATGGAATTGCTAAATAGGATTCTTGAATGAAGTTCGATTACCCTTGGTGAGGCATTTAGGGGTAAGTAGGATTTATTTGTATAAACACCATCTCAAGTCGATTACAATAAACACAAAAATGTGATGGAATTTACCCTCAAGTCTACATAATAATTATGTTGAAATTTTGTTCAAAGATTTTATAATGTGAATCAAGTTACTTCCTCTTTACCAAACACACTGTCTGTATGAGTGATGTAAAATCAACTTGTTTGTATAACACAGTGACATGATTTGTAAACTACTTGATGATATCTTTCAAGAAGTATATATGCTTTTGCTATATGCTATATTTTATTTGATGTGGATTTTATTTCTTGTAGTAATTATCTTAATTAGAGATGCTCCTTAGAGAAGTACAATTATTGCTGTGGCCAAGTGCATGTTTCTAGGAGAGGTAGGTGCATACTATGTAATTAAGGATATATGACGAAGGCTCCCTCCATAATCATCTGCTGCAATACTTGCATCCACCAATAATTGTCAAAAAATTGCTGCTTTAGTTAGGGATGAGTGCCTTTCTTTAGACACAAAAGGACCGACAATTTGGGATCTCTTTTCATCTTTGAAAAAGAGGAGGAAGTAGAATCTATAAGTGTACTCGAGGGTTTCTTCTCTTATAATGGTCAAGAGGATATGATATCCATGTCTTGAAATTGAAAATTTTCTTGTGCATTTCATCAATCATGTGAAGTATAATGATTATGTGGCATATGGAATTATATAGTAATTAAACCATAAATCTAGACTCACTTGAGTATTGAGACATTTCTAATAATGGCCATGAGGCTTATTTTCATGTCTTACATTTAATTGAACTGCCCAATTCTTATGCGTTGTTGATGCAAAATTCATTCCAAAAAATGCACAGATGAGAAGTGTGAAGGCATTGGTTCATCCGAAGAGGATCAAGACAATAGTGGTGGAGAAACAGAACTGCCTGAGATTGATCCACGTGCTGAGGACCGAGAACTTAAGAACCACTTATTAAGGAAGTATAGTGGTTACTTGAGTAGCCTAAAGCAAGAGCTTTCCAAGAAAAAGAAGAAAGGAAAACTACCCAAAGATGCTAGGCAAAAGCTGCTTAATTGGTGGGAGTTACACTACAAATGGCCATATCCTTCGGTAAGTCTATTACATTAAACCAAAATTTAATTTCTAAATACCTAGCAACATAAAAGAAAATAATAATCGAACATTTCAAACTTCAGAAGTCTGAAGTAATAAATATTATTGTGATGTTAATGAAACAGGAGACCGAGAAGGTGGCATTGGCTGAATCAACTGGTTTGGATCAGAAACAAATAAATAATTGGTTTATAAATCAGAGGAAACGGCACTGGAAACCTTCTGAAGATATGCAGTTTATGGTGATGGATGGTTTGCATCCACACAGTGCAGCTCTTTATATGGATGGGCACTACATGGGTGATGGTCCTTACCGGTTGGGGCCATAACGTGTAAACTTCGAGGTTGGATTGGGTTCGATATACTAATGCAGGGCACCGTGAAGATTGGGTTGATATCTTTGCAAGCAGCAATTTGGGAATCTATTAGCTAGCTCCAGTTCGCGATCTTATATGCAAGAACATGGGTAATGTCACTGACAACCAACGTGATATTTCTATGACAAAATGTCATAACTATAAGATCAATCTTGTTAGTTCAATGTGTTTTTGTGATGGTTCACAAGCATTGTCATTGTTACAATATTTATGTGGTGTTTTCGATATTTTCCTTGTATGTTAGATGATTCTAATTTATGTGTTGTAATGTGTACTTTGCTTTATGTGTTTGAAGTATGGAAGTAATAACCGAATGATGTTGTAATTTTGAGATTCTGTGAGATATTTATGCACTGTTGTAAGGTTTATTACAAGAAGTTAATTATAGTTAATTATGTATTTGAAACTTGATGTAAGAGCCGGTATTGGTGTTTCATACTGCTAGTTTTGCTCTATGATCATATATAAATATATTATGCCAAGTTCAAAAGCTGAATTTAAGTTTTTCCTCTAGGAGTCAAATGTTGAACTAATTTGCTTTAAATAGGGAATTTGATAATTAATAGGTTAATATTGGCAAAGAAATGTGATGGATTGAATAGTTCTGACACGCATACTTCATCACTAATTTTGGTAGTGATGAAGTTTTATGTTTGGTGTTCATGAGCTCATGTGTTGATTATTAGGTGCAAGTTCTCGTTTGAAGGGGTAGAGACGTAGAGAAGTCATAGAACATACTATTGAGTTAAAAAATTTATTTTAATTGATTCTTTAGTATAGTATTAGAGTTGGTTGAAGAAGAAGTTTTGTATTTGAATTTTGATTCATATCTAATTTTTCATAATTAAAATTTCAGCATAAAGTAGGAGGGTGTAATGTTTAGAGACGTGCATGCAAAAAAGTCATAATTGGTTTTACTCGTCAAGGTGTTAGAACATAAAATTAAGTCATAATTGATTTTACTTGTCAGGGTGCTTGTTAGAACATAAAATTAATTGTTAATTCGTAAAAAGTAGTTTAAAATTTTAATGAAATCAGGTATGGAGTATGGGTTGTTTCATCTCTATCAATTAGTTTGTTAATTTAAAAACTAGTTTTTATTCGGTAATGATGGAATATTATTAGATCAATTAGTTCCATATGTATCCAAGTTAGTTCAGTGTATCATGCTTGTTCGACTATGAATTACAACCTATTCACAAAAGAGTATAAATCAAATAATGGGAATGAAAAATGTTATATTTTAGGTAAAATTAGTGTATTTTTTTGTTTTAATCACGAGTATCCATCTATCCCAATCTCTCGTGAGTGTGAGACGTACTAATCTCGTTCGAGATACGTGACTGTTCTTTCCAATAAGTGCTTTTCTGTATGCTCAAACTCCTTAGAGGGTGTTTGGCTAAGATTCTTGAAAAGTGATTATAATCACTTTGGTCAAAACTGATTCTTGGTAAAGTGATTATAATCATATTTTAATCTGTAATTAAAATCACTTCTGAAATTACCAAATACATAACTACATATTATAATCAATTAAAGTGATTATAATCAATTTTGACCATATTATAATCTAAGTCAAACACCCTCTAAGTAAACTGCAACAGATGTGGCATAATCAAAGAAAAGAAAGAAAACTGCTTGAAAAACAGTTCTGGTGGTAAAGTAACCGATATAGCTTACTACCTCTGATTAGAATAATTTTTTAAATTAAGTTTTAATTTCTGCAATTTATTTAAATATTTATTCAACTCCCTCTCTAAATATTTGACGCTTGGTCCTAACAAGCTCCTCTACTAGGACCACTATCACCCTCCTCGCACCAAGAATGCCTTTTTAGACCGAACTCTGCACCCGACCTCGGCACTCTCCCCCAGCAGTGTGAAGTCACAAAAATGAGGGATGGTCACCGCCCTCCCTCCTTTTATAAAAGAGCCGATGAAGATTCGACGGGCATGGATAACTGGATCCAACGAATGAGATCACTTTGATCTCGCAAACGATTGAAGTGAGTTCTCGCCTCCACAAGGAGGAATGATGGTGCACCTTTGTGAATGAATGAGATATGGCAAGTCAACTTGCAAATCCCAAAGAATGAGGCAGCCTTGAAATATATTACCCATAATTACCTTAATGAATTTGTGGACCCGATGGGCCTCATGGGATAAGTTGTCCACTTGTAATGTTTGTATTCACGGATTGCATCACGTCATCGTGCTCACATTGTGAGGTAACCCTAGTGAATAATCTCTCTCATATCAATAAAGTTGGCGGCAGTCTTTCTTTCATTAACTAGGAAACAAGCTCCATGAAGCGGAAGCAAATTAGTACGAGTAATAAAGAGAGGAATTGTAGCTAGGCAGCAGAGAAGAATGGCAGGTGTGTATGGACATGGGAAGAGTGGTGGATTGGGAGTTACAGAAAGTACCAAATAAGTATATTTATTTTTTCTCATTTACTTTTCATCGGTTTACTAATAAATGCATAAAACAAAAGTTAGTAACTAAACCCTGTTAATTTATAGAAGAAAAAAAATTTAGACTCCGGGAGTATCTGGAATTCTTAGCTACGGACTTTTTGAAGAGTAAGAGAAGAAGGCAAATTGTGATGAAGGCTCACTAGTAAATAAGCACGAATTCGATTAATTCAAGGTACTTACTCTGCACTGCATTATTTTTCATTTTCTTGATTGCTAAGTATTTTTAGGTAGAAGAACGGTTCTCTTCTCTTTTCTTGTCATTTTCTTTGTGGGTCAATCTCGTCTCTTCTCCTCTCTCTTGTTTTATGCCAACCATCCGATTCCCGGGGGAGGGCAGAGTTGCAAATTAGCTGAACTGCTTGGTCAATTTCGGTTTTTCCCAAAAAACAGGACACGTGATTGTTGGCTCCCAGCCTCCCACCGGGAAGAAAAATATTTATGTAAAGATGGTTCGTGCATCAGATTTTTATGATGGACTAAAAAAAAAAACAAGTTGAGCATGAGGTTGTTCAGCTAATTTTCTTGAGCCACAAATATGAATTCTGTGGTTGTAAAATTTAATTGAGCTCGAGGTACTTCAGGGCTTGGTTTAGTTGGGTTCATGCATTTTCATTCTTTCTAAGTGAGCAGAACTGAGAAAGTTAATGTAATAAATCGTTGTGAGCATTTCTCTTTTGGTTTTCGCTTGATTAATGTGATACTGGTAACATAACAATTTTGTTTCTTAGAATTTGAGCAGTCTTTATCATAGCATTCATTATATCTTGGAAAACAAATTTTTTCTTTCTTTCTTTTTCCTTTGTTTTGGGTGCTCAGTTGAACATATTAAGTAATTGCCATGGCAGGAATCTTATTTGGAGCTTGGTGAAGTAGCAGTTATCAGAAATAATGGAATTCCTGAATCTGTTCGTTGTGGCATTGATGCCAGTTCTAAAAGTACTAGTGATTACAGGAATTGGCTTATTCCTCGCAACAGAACGTATAAATCTCCTTGGCCCAACTGCAAGGCAGAATTTGAATAATGTAAGTTAATACTAATTTAGGCATAAACCGTACAAACATGAACGAACGGGTGAATACGAACATGAAAATATAATTTTGCTCAGGTTTCACAACTTCTTGAGTCCTTGAATCACTCTTGTTATTCTCATGTTCTTAAGCAAAATTTTAGATCATTGGCTAACACCAAACTTTGTACAAGTCCAACGTGATTTTGATTTTAGAGCATAATGCCTCTTTTCGTTTTCTTCTAAGTTTCATTTTTGTTAGGTTTTATGAATCTTTTTTTTATAAAAAAAGAAGTCAAAAGTTTTATTAAGATATACTTCCACAGTATGCAAGATGTGATCAGACTAATAATTTCCTAATTAATGATATAAAGTTTCGGCTGAAATATATAGACGCATTAATGTTTTAGTTTTCATATCCTTCGCCATTGCCCTTCTAAGGACTAACAAACTGAAATTATCTGTGAGCAGTTGGTGTTTTATGTGTTCAGCCCTTCACTCATAGGTAGCAGCTTAGCCGATACAATTACTTTAAAAAGTTTGGCTACCTTGTGAGTTTGATTCCACCTTTTTTTTTTCATACTCCTAAAAACACCATTTTTCTTTTTAATTTCTTACTTTTTATAAATATATAATAATGTGCCACTTTGTTCAATTTTTAGGTGGTTTATGCCGGTCAACATCTTTCTCACTTTTGTTATTGGCTCTGCTCTTGGATGGTTACTTACTAAAATCACTAAAACACCACCAAAGCTGCGAGGCCTTGTAATTGGCTGCTGTTCTGCTGGTAAATATGTATCATTAATGCATTGTATTTCAAAACCCGCTAATTACTTTGTTTTTGTTAAACTTCATATGCTAATCAGATATATATCGGAAATCACTTGATCGATAATCAACGAGTAAATTAGAAAGTTTAATATTTGGAATGCATGACAAAGTGCATGAGTAAAATACTTAATCTAATAGTAGTAGATTTGGTGAATAAGAATTCGTTGAAGAGCATAAACAATACCAAGTTATGCACTATATATGTCTAACAAAAATGCATTGCAGTGTTAAGTCTCTCTCTTTATATAATATGTTGCTCTAATTATTAGTTGTATCACCTTCTAGTTTTTTTTAGTTTTTTAAATTGTTAATAAAAAGTTGTCAATAATAATACAGGAAATATAGGAAACTTGCTTCTAGTTATACTCCCAGCAGTCTGTGATGAGACAGATAGTCCATTTGGTGATTCAACTGTCTGCTCGACATATGCAGAGGCTTATGCTGCTCTTTCTATGGCGGTATTAACTCTAATTCTCATGCTAACTAGTATAGCAAAAATGATGATTGCTCTTAAAGACATTTGATCTGTAAGATGTTTGGTACTCCATATATACTAGCATGTACCACCAATTTATGCATATTTTAATTATTGGACCAAGCTTATATTTCAGGCGCTGGAAGTTAACTGATGAAATATGGAAAATTAGTACATGCTAAAACTTTGCAGAAATGCTAGTCCTTCACTATTTCTTATTGCTCTTAATTAAATTTGGGGATTGTTTTAATCATTTTGTTGTTTGCTAATCCAGATACTAGTCGTTTACATCTGGTCTTATGTGTATATCATCATGCGGGTATCATCTGCAAACAATGAAACCGAAGCAAATGAAACATCAGAGATATGTAGGGAGAGCATAGAGCCATTACTTTCTTCAAAGGATTCAGAGCAAGGTGAACTACCAAACACCGAAAGTGAGGGGAAGGTGAACATTTATTTACTCCTATAAATCATGGTTCATGTTTTAGAATATTTCTCGCCCTCAAATATAGTTTCACATGTTCCATTCCCATCTTGACAGATTTTCTATGTCAATGGAATATAAATATCCGATATTAACTGTAGCTTTCAAGATAGTTATTACTATGAAAATTATTTAGGATGATGTTCTTTTTCTATATATAACTTCCATGACTGTAGTGATTTTATGTAGTTTATAATACTACATTAAGGGGTCGTTCGTTGAATTAACCTTTCCAAGACTCTTATGATCAGGTGAAACTTTCTGCAAAGATTACGCAGAAGATCAAAAGCTTTACAAGGCATATCAAACTGAAGATGATTATGGCACCAGCCACGATTGCAGCGGTTAGTTCATATATTGTGTAAAGTGCTTGCTGGTTATATTATGTGAAAGCTCATTTCAAAACATTTATCATAAATCTATATTATGGTAATGACACTAATGTTTGTTAACATTGTCCTGTTCCTAATCCATTAAATGCACACCCACTGACGTGGAATATGCAAACTAACCACTGTTGTATATTGTGTTGTTATACAGATTGTTGGGTTTTTCATTGGAACAATCTCTCCAATTCGGAAAACACTAATTGGTGATAGTGCTCCTCTACGTGTGATCTACACTTCTGCATCTTTACTAGGGTAAAAATCCTAGCTATCGGCAATAATGATGGTTAAGACTTGTTTTTGTTCTAGCTAGTTTCACATGTTTTCACTTTGAGATCAATCTTGCACTTCCAAATTATCTTGTATAATTACAACTTGCAATATCACATAGTTACATTCATGTATCTTCTTTTGTTCTGATAGTTAATATAGATCTTATGCTAATATTTTTATATCTCTCCTTCAGGGAGGCAGCAATTCCATCTTTTACTCTAATAGTGGGAGCAAATCTTCTAAAAGGTTTGCGAATCCCTAAATTAGGTTTAATTTAATTAATTCGCTAAATATCTGATTCATATGTACATATATTTTCCTTCTTTCAGGTCTAAAAGGATCTGGAGTAGGTGTATCAATCATTTTGGGGATAATTGCAATTCGTTATGTTGCTTTGCCTCTGTCTGGTATTGGTGTCCTTAAAGCCGCACGCTATTTTGGGATGGTGGGAACAGACTCATTGTATCAATTTACTCTTCTACTTCAGTATGCAGTTCCACCTGCAATGAATATAGGTAAAATGACTTGCCGCCTTCTCACTATATCAAATTTCAAGTCGGTCGTCCTTTTTGTTGGAGCTCCATGCTTGAAAAGCTTGTAGTGGTATGATAGTAGACACAAACACTACGAGATGTCAGACACAGAAAGTCAATGACACGAGTTATATGTGTGTCAGTGTGTGTTTTCTGAGTTTCTTGCATGAAACATGTCGATTTATGTGTATCTTAAAGCTTGTTTACATTCAATAATCTGTAGATATATAGTACTGCAGTATGTTGTCACTTGATCAAGTAACTACTTATGTGAAAGTTTCTAGACAAACAAACATGCAGATCATACCATAATTTTTCACTTTCATTTGGGTAAGTAAGAGTGAATATACACTTGGTAGATATTGTGTTGTGTCCTCAAGGGTTGTGACATACCATATCTTTACTGTCCCACAAATCTGTCATGTACCATGAAGGCAAGGACCACTAAATTAGACATTGTGCCATGTAGTACTAACATAGTTTGAACTTCGAACTATTATTATTTAGTATGAATTTTCTGACTTTTGTTTGTCATTCTCGATCGTGAACTTGGCTGCAGGTACAATTGCTCAGCTGGTTGATGATGGTCAAAGTGAATGTTCTGTAATTATGCTATGGACTTATGCCACTGCATCGTTTGCTCTTACGCTCTGGTCCGCCTTTTTCATGACACTTGTAACTTAATTAATTCCAGATTTTCTTGTTTTCTTTCCCGATGTAATTCGCAAAATGGCGTTAAAATAATGATGACGCATTTTTGAATTGTACTAGAATTATTTAGCAAGATCGATCATCCTGTTAAAATGTAATTTTGTAATTTTTAATATCAAAGAAACCGGCAAAGGAAAAGATAAGGACCGATGAAGCTGATCAAGTCGGCAAATAGTTTGTGGCTGATTTAAACTCCTTCAACATGAAGCGAAAAAACTGGAATTGCAGCTGAAAATTGAGGCAACCGATTGCGAAAAATTGCGGCTGTTTATGTGCAGAATTTTTTATGTTTTTTTATATATACCAGTAGGTCATTTAGTCGGTCAAAGGAGTCGGTTTTATTGGCCTCTATGTATGGGCTTAATTGTTTGTAATGAAATTTCAAGTAATCCATAGATAGCAAGAGTCATAGGACTCAAAAGAGCAGCAGCTCAATATAAGTTTGTAATCCATTATTCATATTCCATCTATAAAAGTCTCCTTTTATACAACCTTGTCTTAAGATTTCCTTGCACCCAGCAATTTTTGGTATCACAGCCATAGTTAGCCTCCTTGCTAGCAAACTTCTCTCTTTCATATTCCATATAAATCAATACCATGGCAACATGCAATAGTTGCTATATAAAGTAATTGCAATTAATCGTATGAAACCAATGCTTGATGGCTTAGTCACTCCTCTCCAATCTGCTTTCATCCCTGGAAGGCAGATACAAGATAACATAATGGTGGCCCATAAAGTCTTTCACGCCCTGAGAATTGACAACAATAGCAAGAAGTTCAATGTGGCCATCAAGCTTGATATGATCAAGGCTTATGACCAAATTGAATGCAGTTTCTTGCACAAAGTTCTGCTGAGTCTAGGTTTCAATTCTTCATGGGTAGGGCTGATTATGGAAATTGTAACTACTGTCTCCTATGCCATTCGAGTTAATGGGAAAAGGTTGTGAGCTTTCAAACCAGGGAGGGGTTTGAGACAGGGCGATCCTTTGTCTCCCTACCTATTCATCTTTGTTGCTGATGTTCTTTCCCGAATGCTTATCAATGAACTGGTTAATAGGAAGATTGCAGGCATAAAGATCAGGCGAGCTTGTCTGACAGTCATACATCTGCTTTTTGCAGATGATACATTGTTATTTGCAAAAACTGAGGTTAACAATCTGATGTTGATTCTCTCTAGATATAGCAAAGCCTCTGGGCAGGGGATTAATCAAGACAAGTCAAGCTTGTTCTTCAGCGGCAACTGTAGCACCCTTCTTAAGAATGTTATCTCTGCAGAGTTGGGCATGCCTATTACAAACAGTAAGGATCGCTATCTTGGGGTCCCCTCTGTTTATGGGAGATCAAAGATTGATACTATTAATTTCATAATTGAAAGAGTGCGCAGTAAGGTGGCTGGGTGGAAACATCATCTTCTAAGTCAGGATGGAAAAGAAAATTTGATAAAGGCGGTAGTTACAACCATCCCCTCTTATGTAATGCAGCTCTTCAAACTCCCAAATGATTTATGTTCGAAGCTTAATCAAATAGTGAGCAATTTCTGGTGGACTAATGCTTCGAAAGAAAGGGGCATTCATTGGATTTCGTGGAGTGACTTGGCTAATTCTAAGCTTGAAGGAGGGATGGGTTTCCGAAGCTCTGATGATTTTAATATGGCTTTGCTTGCCAAGCAGGGCTGGAGGATTATTCAGAACCCAAATGCTTTATGGGCAAAAATCTTGAAAGGGGTATACTTTCCTAATAAGGATTTCCTGACAGCAGTCAAAGGTGCAAGACCTTCTTAGCTTTGGGTGAGTTTATTCGAGGGACGTAAGGTTCGGGAATTAGGCACAAGATGGAACATAGGTAGTGGAAGAGCAGTAAGAATTTGGGAAGATGGGTGGATCCCAGCTATTAGTGGTTTTAAACCAAATTGCCTTGTTCCAAGTTGGTGTTCTGATATATGGGTTTCAGAGCTGAGATTTCATGATAGAGGATGGGATGTCTCAAAGATCAAAGCTCTTTTCCCTGAGGTGATAGCCAAAGCAATTCTTGAGATCCATCTTGGAGCCACGTTCACGAAGGATATCATTGTTTGGCACAGGGAGAAAACAGGGTGCTACTCTGTTAAATCTGGCTATAGGCAATGGCGGTTGAGAGGCACTTTTGAGGATTCTTCATAAGCTTCAAAATCAGCAAGTAGGGCTCGTCTTAATTGGAAGAGTGTGTGGAGTCTGAATTTGATACCCAATGTTCGCAATTTTATTTGGAGAGCTATGTCTAATGCTCTGGCGACGTCCGAGAATTTGTGGAAACGAAGATGTTTTTCTTCTCCTATTTGTAAGATTTGTGAGTAGGATATCAATACAGTGGAGCATTCTTTGTTCTTTTTCCCTCACGCTAGAGCCTCCTGGTATGCCAGCTCTCTTAGCTATGTTCCCAATCCTATTGGTTTCTCCAGTTTCAGAAATTGGTAGAGTAAGGTTGCTAAAATCGATTTTAAAGAGGGAGGTGGTTTTAAAGAGATTGCTATCGGAATTGTTTGGCATATTTGGAAAAATAATAATGTAAGGATTTTCGATGGGGACAAAATTGATCCGGTAGCAGCGGCTAAGAGAGGGGAAGGGGATTGCTCTATTCTTAGAGATGCGATGAACAATTTGAAGTGTATGGGTCTCTCCTCTAATAACTTCCCTTCTTCTTGGTTATGGAGTATACCCCCTCGGGATGTTTTGAAAATCAATTCGGATGCGTCTTTTCTCAGTATGGACGATTATGCAGGCTTGGGAGTAATTTGCTGGAATTCTCGAGGGGATATGATTTTTGGAGGAAATTTTTTTGTGTAAGGAGACCTCCATTTTGAGCGTTAAAGCTACTTCACTTTTAAAGGTATGCCAATTAGCAGCAAGAATGGGTTGCTCCAAGGTGATCTTTGAATCTGATTGCAAAGATCTCATGGACTATTTTGGTGAAGGATTAGTGAAGATACCATGGGACGTAGCAGCTTCAATTACGTTGATTAGAGCTGCTAATAGAGTTGCTGACTGGGTTCCTAAGTCAACCCGAAAGTCAATTATTTTATGTAACTCGATGTATGCTCCACCAGATCCTCTTGTGTCTATCTTGCTGATGGACTCGTCCTCAGCTTTGTAGCCTTCTCTTGGCTTTGTTATGATCAAAGAAAAAAAAAGCAATAGCCAAATCATTTTCAACTATAGCCAAACAAATGTTCCCATATCTGCAGGAGAACATTGTGATTTTTGGAGCAGGCAAATGAAAACAATATTCATCTCACAAGATTTGTGGGATATAGTTGAAGAAGGATATGAAAAAAGAGGAAGTCCAGAGCAATTAGCAGTATGGGCAGAAGCACACAAGTAGGAGTACAAGGAGAATGTCAAAAGAGATGCAAAAGCTCTTGTCAAAATTCAACAAGGGGTAAGCCTATCTATTTATCCTAGAATTTTGGGTGCAAATAAATATAAAGATGCATGGAAAATCTTGAAAAAAACAATTTCAAGATTATGATAAGGTTGTCTCTATGGAAAGATTGTGATAATCTTACCATGAGTGATAGTGAAAATGTTGAAGATTTTTTCTCCAGAGTTAGTATCATAATTAATCATATTAGAACTTATATAGATAAAATAGAATAAAGAAAAATTGTTGAACAAATATTGAGAAGAATGCCTATGAAATTTGATCATGTTGTTGCAATCACCAAAGAAGCTAAAGATTTATCCAAGCTTACCTTGGATTAACTAATGGGATCTCTTGAAGCACATGAGAAAAGATCGAGTGTCAGAATCTGGAGCAAGCCTTTTAAAGATGTAAGGGAAGCCGTAACCCTAGAATGGATTTGGTTATGTATATATATGTGAGAATATACACGTGAGATATACAAGTCAACCCTATGTTATACATAGAATGTAACTATAATCAAGTAATAGGTGATCAAGGAAAATAATTTACATTATTTCCTATAATATACTCTATCACGCCCCCTCAATCGATGCAATGATAGAGCCAATGTGAATATTGCTCCTTAGAAGGTGGAACCAGGAAGAAGGTAGGGCTTTGATGAAGAACGAAAATCCCACCACGAGTGACCTTCTCACAAAAAAATTGAAAATCAATCTCAATGTGCTTCATTCTAGCATGAAATACCGGATTGGCGGCCATGTAGGTCGTGTTGACACTATCACAGTATATCTGAACGGGAGTCCGAATAGTAACACGAAGCTCACAGAATAAGGAATGGAGCCATTGAAATTGAGGAATTGGTTTCGTCCATGAGAAAAGAAGAGAAATAGATTTTTTTTGGAAGAAGAAAGAAAGTATAGTAGAGAGAAGACAAGAATTGAATTAGTAGGAGGTATCGACCTACTTTGATACCATGAAGATGTAAAGGAAAGCCGTAACCCTAACGTAGGTTCAATATGAATATATATACATTAAGAATAC
>JAYMTT010000232.1:0-15785 GCA_036898025.1 Hypseocharis bilobata
TTTGTTGACGATAAATTGTTTAAAAATGCTGTTTATTTTGGTGACTAAGTTTACAGAGACTTTGTATGTTTTTTTAAAAGAAAAAAAGAATCTTTCTCTTATAGTACGTTTTATATCAACATATCAGCTCTGTTCTGATCCTTAAATTAATCCGTTTTGTTTTGTTTATTTATTGTTCAGTGTAGTTACATTATTTATTTGTTGTAGTAGTAATATTTATAGCTCTCAAGTCTTCTCTGTCTCCTCCATCAATAACTTACCAGCCCGCCATAACTCTGCAACTCATGCGCGCATGTCCGGACAAGGATTGGTCAAAGGTTATTATAACTGGTTCGTTACTTATCCTTTTCCGTTATGTTAGTTTCATTTTTTTTTTCTTTCTTTTCCAATTTTGAATTTTGGACCTTCACATGTTCAAGTTTGATGAATTTCATCCAAATTTGATAATTCATGGTTCATACTTTAGGAGTTTATTTATGTCAAACCCTTTATGTTCAATCTTTATCACACATCTTATATCTTGTTTGAGGGTCTCAACCCCAAGTGATTTTGCTTGAGAAGTAAGTATTTTTTTTTTTTAATCTTCAATTTTTGTTTGTTCTACCATATTTTTGTTATTAATTGTTTTAATTTTTAGCTAAATTGAAACTTGAGTTGATGATTTGCAGAGGCATGGGAGCAGGTATCATCCTAATGGGGCTATATCTGGTATTATGGGGAAAGAGCAAGGATGGGAAGACAGGAATCAACAAGCCAGTTGATTGTGAAAAAGATGAAGCTCGAAATGATCATGAAATTGAAGCTAATGGAACCAAAGCAGCTGGAGTCTTATCAATCTGAAGCCTATTTAGCATCTTTGTTTTCTAGGGTACCCTAGTTGGGCTTTGTTTTGGGAACCTTTTTTTTTCCTACTCTATGATCTCTTTTCTGCCCACTTTCTGTATAAAGAGGCAGATGCTGAGATGAGGGAGGCCTCATTTTTAGGGTTTAGGGTTTAGGCCCAATCCCAGTCACAAAGCCCAAAAAACATATATAAACATAAAATTTACACCTACTTCATATTGAAGGTGTTACAGACAAGGCACAACAGCATAAACCCTGGTTTTTCACCAAGGATTTTAGCCTTCCATAGAGGCCACAAAAGTATATTGGAACTGAACCCAAATCAATAATTATAACATTCTTCAACATATAATAGTGAAGACAAACATATTGCCCCACTCCATTACCGTAAAATCTGAGAAATCAAATCATTCCTGTCAAAAAAATATGGTTAACTGTATCAAGTCAAGACCAGAATATGCTGCTATATAACTCGAGATTAAGGATTTTAATCACTGCCCAAAGTCACATGTTGCCTAATTCTTTAACCAGAACGATTATGTACCTTAACTTAAAGAGCCAATGGGCCTTTAAGAGCATCAACTATGTTGTGGTATGTGTTTGCCACAACCAACCCACAGAAGGCATCTCAAATGCTTCAACCATATACGGCTATTTCTAATAGATGATAGTAAGTCCAAAATCCAAAATCCATCATAAAATTTATACTTAACATCTTGACAAACTAAAACACCTATAAAAGCATACATCTGCTCAAATTATTATAACTCCAGATTGGTCCATAATTTACTATGAGATGTATATATATAGCTATGCACAGATTGCATATTCACCTACCCCAAGAACTCTGTCCTCGTTTCAAGATGGCATGATAACTTCTTCCTTCCCATAGATGCGCTGAAGTTCAAGAGTTGCCGCTTGATATGATGCTAAAAAAAGAAAAGAGGGAAGAAAATTGTGAGAGACGATAAAACAAGGAACAACCATTTTGTTGCAGAAAAGAAATATTGTTTGCTGACGGATTAATTTCATTTTTCACCAGAGGTCTGAAGATAAAGCGATAAACATTTTCAAATCCATTCTTCAAAACAGTTTTAAGAAAAATGATAAATGGAAACGAAAATGGTTTTCTAAAGTTTTCTTCGTAAAATATAGAGCAAGAAAAAACTCTCTGAACCAAACAGGCAATTTATGTTCCCTAAATCCACACACAAAAAAATGGTGACTATTTATCTTCATGCTGTTATTAAACCAGTTCACTGCTAAATATCTAAAACTTCTTATCTCACCTTTCCAAATACGGAAGTTTTTCTGATTAATAGGAGACCCAGTCACGTTTTGAATTGCATCAAAAAGTGACTCCTGAGGAGTGTTCTTCAACTCTTGAACAACAGCATAGATGGTCTTTCCATTCTCAAAGTAAATGTGATTATTTGGGTGCTTGGTCTTGCAACCAGCATGACGCTCAAACTCATAAGCATTAAGAGCCTGCACAGTACAAATTGATTTGACAGGTCATGAAATCACAGATTGAAATTAATTGGTTGAAAAAGAGGTAAATTGTACTACAAGTTGCAAACCTTGGAGAACTGGCAATCCTTGCAGCCAC
Source organism: Hypseocharis bilobata (assembly GCA_036898025.1). Classification (NCBI taxonomy): domain Eukaryota; kingdom Viridiplantae; phylum Streptophyta; class Magnoliopsida; order Geraniales; family Geraniaceae; genus Hypseocharis; species Hypseocharis bilobata. Next base: position 2,453 of record JAYMTT010000232.1, read on the forward strand.
ACATATACCCAGCCCCCTTTATAACTCCATGGAGATTTTTCTAGCAAGCATAACAAAGAAAAATATTCACATGTTAAAAGGATGATCAATTAGCAAAAGGCCTCTGATGATTCCAAGCAAACAACGATTTACACATAACATAGGTCTCAAATTTACCTCCCGAGACCAGGAAACATACTTCACACGAACACCATCAAGCATACCAGTTGATAACAAAGTTTTGACATTTGAAGGAAAGTTGTTTGGGGGAAGATTCTTCACTACCTTCGCCTCTTTGGTCTTCGAAACAGTAGTCTTGGAAACAGTATCCGTTTTAGAGTTAGTTTTTGGAGTGCTATCAACGATTGCTTCTGCATTTAACTCCACCAAATCTTTGTGTACTGGTGCTGGTGCTTCTGAATTTTGTGATGCATTCTGAGAACTCGTCAACAAATCATAGCTGCTAATGATTCCACCAGAAGGATTTGTCTCAGGCTCATCATGAAATCCTCCAAAAGAAATGGTATTGCCCTCCCCCTGGTTGTAAGTATGACCCACAGACAGGATATTAGAATCTCCTTTGTCATATATTGAACCAATTGTTACAACATTAGGATCCACCCTGCCATACGTTTGACCCGCATATATAATGTTATCATTCTCCTTATTATAGCATGAACCCATGGATATAAAATTCTCACTTGCTTTACTATAGGTGGGGCCTATTGAAATAAAAGTCTCTTGTGCTTTGTTACTGCAAGGAGTCATTGATATGGCATTGCTAGTTCCCTTCTCATACAACTGACCCATCAATATAAAGTTGCCATCTCCCTTGTCTAAGGGTTGACCCATAGATAAGATACTCTCATCTCCCTTATTGTAGTTATGACCCATCAATATGAAACTGCCTTCCCCCTTGTTGAAGGAGTGACCCGTTGAACTGAAGCTATCATCCCCCTTGCTAAAGGTAGGGCCCATCAAGATCCTGTTCTCATCTCCATTATTAAATGTTGGGCCCAGTGATATGGTATTGCTGTCACTATCTCTGTACTTAGTACCTGTTGTAATGGTACTCCTATCTCCCCTACTATATGAGTGCCCCACAGATGCAGGCATTCCATTGTCATAATCCCTGACTTGATTAACTTTGACTTTTCTGATTCCACCATAGCTGAGACATGATGAAGGATCTTCAGCAGTATGAGTCATAGACAAACTCACTGAAGGATGCTTTAGAAATTGATCTTCAAAACCCTTTCTCCCCATATTCATATTTCCATCGCCCAAAGATGAATCATTCCTATCAACTAGATTGACAGTCCGTAGAGACTCAGATCCAAAGAGGCGATCAGTGAATTGCCCTGGTACTGGCTGAAAGCTGGAAGCATTATCCCATGGAGAAACAATGATATTTGAAATTCCGGACATTGGCGTGCTGTTAACAGTTTCTACTGCTTGCTTCTTATTGCTGAGTAACTCCGCCCCATTGGTATCCATTAACCAATGATGACCACGCTTAGATTCAACTCTGGAGGAATTATCATAAGCCATTTCACCATTTGTCAGACAACCACCATCCCTCGGCATCCAAAAGCTTTTTGGCTCGAAAGCCTGCCAAAAACAATTACTTTAGAAATTTATTGAGAGACAATAGATACCATCTTAAATAAAAGTTGCTTGCAGATAAGAATGTTGCTTCTCGCGCTGCAGAATTAATGCCCCAAAAGAAATTGCATAGGAAAAGAAACAGAAAGAAAGAAAAAAACGGATATATAGAGAGGAGGATACAATAAATATACGAGACTTCCAGTGCAAATGAGTATTGATTGTTAGGAGCAGTAACGTTAAAGAACAAAGAATTAGAACACATATCCATGGAAAGCTAATCAGCATATCATAGATCCATTCCCCATTAAAAATGAAAAGATATGAAAATATCACAACAGTAGATCAAATAAACAGTTATTCTCAAATGATGAATATGCACCGGCACCACTGAAACATCCAGACTATCAAGAGCCCCATGAGTACACAATTTATGAAGTTAAAAGAAATATCATTTCAGTGCGCTTTGATTTCTGTGAAAAGAAAAACCAAAATAAAAATAAAATTAGAAAAAGGAACCTCAAAATTCTTGGCCATAGATATTGGGAAGAGAAGAGCTGGTGCCCACGGATCAGCTCCTTGCGGTCTCAAAATGAGACTAATTATAAACTCTCCCACAGATCTGACAGCATTACATAACCTGCCCGGAGAGTAATTTCTTCTTATGGTCACCAACATAATGCACATGACATGAAGAGAAACCATTTTTGTATTAATGGAATCGATTATGAAATTTCCTTTCACAGCAGAATACTAATCAAAACCACAAGGCCATTTTCACACCACTGCAATATTACCTCTTAAGAATTCTGGATATGCATGGAATGCTGTGAACTAATAAGGTAACTAAGTTATCGTGGGCACATGAAATGCATTTACAAGGCACATCATGATTTTGGGTCCATACCAAACAAGACATTGTCCAAGAGGTTGCTACATTACCTGATAAATAACCTTTAGGGCTGATGTTAATTAACCATATGAGTGCTTTCAATGGACCCCAGCCCACCTCAAAGACATATGGTTCCTGGAAAGATAAGGCTTCTAATCATAATGTAAATGATCCAATAAACGAATTATTTTCCAACTCAATAATTCATTATACAGACAATAAAGAGCAATAAATGTAATTACCAAATAAGTTCTCCATGCATCCTGCACAAGCATGTAACTAATGTGAAATTAATAGTGCACTAAATAAAAAAATTCTAATTTTAATGTCTAAATCTAGGTACAACTTGTGAATCTCATTTTCTTATCACGGAATACAATCGCAGTCCAAGCCAAAATAGAATGAGGTAGAAAACACCAAACTATGAGAGAACCAGGCTAAGGGTACATCTATGGTGAAAATCCACGCCCTGGATCAATTCATGAGAGAAGTGATAAATCAGTGCCCTCAAACACATGATTTCAATAAAGAATGTGTCATAAGCATTGGGCCTTATGTATATTATTCCGTTCCATATTTGTAGTGAAGTAAATTATCTGCTACACAGGAGATTTCATTCAACTTAAATTATACATGTGTCACTAGGACAGTTCGGAAAAGTATCCTTTTGGGAAAATATAGCTAACAAGGGAAGTGAAGAAATTCCAAACCAAGCAGCTCTACAAGCTAATATTCAACACAAGTACTTCCTACATTTTGAAATATACAACTAAACTTAAAATCAGAGCTACCCTTCACACGAAGTGAAACATGATGACACATGAAAATGGTGCATAAGCCAATGGAAATGATTCAACTGAAATATCAAATATTTTTGAAGCAAGAAATTGATTCCATCAAATGATTAAGTTATCACCCCAGCTATAAATGTCTAGAAATACACTTAATGATAAATATATTGGCATCCACAAACTAGGTGATAGGCAAAATTTTAAGCTAATTGTTTTGTTATATGATCATAACTGTAAAAAATGTGTTATGCACTCTGATATACATCTCACTTTAACTAAGATAGCCTCCGCAAAACTCAAGGTGTCACTTAAGGAACTCCAAAATTAGACTTCCGAGGATATAATTAACACTCCATACTAGGAAACATAGGAGCAAATATAGAGCAGCCAATATGAGTATGACAATATGGAAGTATGGAAATCTTCAAAAGTGTAGGACATAATACGGTTGTAATAACAATAAAATATATTTATTATCAAATACAATAGTTTTATATTATACAACTATACAAATAAATCTCTGTTTAAAATATAGCTAAATAATAACTACACATAAGTTGTCAGGTAGAGGAAGTGAGGAACACATTGCATCACGATAGAGTACAAGAGCGGGATACACTATCTAGCTTGGTACGTGGTGCACTAGGGGTGGGCTTGCTTGGTTCGATATTTTGGGCTGTGATACGTTTTACAGCGCCAATTCATTATATATATTTATTTATTCCAATAAAGTACATACAACTCTCCCTCTACTTCTAAAGGCCTGTTTGAGGCCGAGTTTGGAAGGATTGCAAATGCAATTTATTGCGTTTGCCCTGTGCTGCTTTTGGACAACGCAATTTATTGCGTTTGAACGGTCCAATTTATTTGGCTCCTCCAAAAGTGATTCTGCAGCTTGCGATATCGCAACTGCAAATACCCTTTAACCGATGCATTAGCTAATTGTTAGTTCGAATTGGACAAGCTTAAGTTGCAAATATCTTCATATTTCGCATGTATGCATTGCTGAAATGTGTTAGCGGTAAGTGACACGATTAAAACTAATGTTTTTCTTTGTTTGGCATACTATGTCTAAACTCTCGAATTATTAGCCCATGGCAATGTTCAAACATGTAATTTATGCTAGAGGTCAAAGGATAAGTTTTTCAGCAAAATTTGGTATTGCGGTGCAGTTGCAACTTGCAACCTCTTCAGAGGATGCTGACTGCTATATGAGCTATCTACTGTTTAAATTTTAAAAGATTCTAAGCCCCTACACTACTGAGTACTGAGCAGTAAATAGTAATTAACTTCCAGTTTCAAAAGAAAATATGAAAGATAACCAACATGCAAAGCAAGCAAACCTAGAGAACCATTAAACTGCAGTTAGAAGATTACAAAATATGAATATTCCTCAAGCAATTCATGAAAAGTTAAAAATTAAATTAAAATGAGGTGTTAAGTAACTTACCTTCAGCTTTTACTTGAGATCACTTCTCCTAAATGAAAACCATCAAGCTGCTGCTGATTCTCATGCATCCAGATTTGCCTTTCTTTTCCTAGCATCCTCTAAAACATTCAGAACTTCAAATGTTAATATGTGATCATACTTTTCTTCATTAAGGGGTCTGACAGGGCAGATGAAAGGATCCACGAATAGGTTTAAGTAAATGCAGACCCATATAAAACCTATCGATCCATCCTACCATTAAAAATACTTTATAGTAAGCATTTTATTCGATATTAAGGATTTAATTGAAGCCTTCAAGACAGGAGGATGAGATGGAAGCAAAGATGTTGACTAAAATGAAATTATGAAAGCATTCCTTCCAAATGGAGTGTCTAACAAATAAATGGTAAAGAAAAAGAAGAACAAAATGCAAACCAATTAAAGTACAGATAGATCATAAGCTTTGGCAATGATGGCCCAACGTGGACAACAAAGAATTTGCCACAAAAACACATCACTGTCCTGTTTCTGTACCTTTCGTTACTTATTTTAATGTCACTTAAGAAACTGTTTTCCAAATCAGCCGATTCGGACCCTGCTCTTACAGTGCAAGTTCCCCAACACAATTTAAGAAAGAAAAAAAAAAATACTACTATATTACTCCCAACTTATCCACCTCCATCCAATCAGGAATTTTCCGATCCCCACTCCCATTTAACAGAAACAAAAAAAACACCACAATGAAATTCCATACACGTGTTGCACATGTACGCCCTTGAGGACCCCCATTTTGATAGGCCATAGAAAAATCAAGTGAAGGGCTCACTTTACAGAATCTAAATCAAAACATAAGAAAAATAAATTGTCATAAGCATTCTCTATTTTATTTTTTATTTTATATTTCCAGTATACTTTTCAATAATTGTTTTCTGAGATGTTGAGCAAACTAGGAGCCTAGGATGGCTTGCTCCGATCTGGTGGAAATTGGCACCTTACTGTTCAGCAAATTGAGTGTACTTCCACTAGTTTTATACCCCATCCGTCCCAATAATTTTAAAAGGCAGGCAAGCATGACGCTCATCTTGAGGTAGGCACTTGTAGAAGGCATCAATGCCTTCAAATTTATACATTATTGTGTGTATTAAGCATATATAAGTTGTGTTATATGACTTTTCGTGAAAATCACGCTCTCTTTTTAATTACAATAGGAGAAGATTTGTGTATTATACACATGAGTGATTAGTTTTATAATGATTTAACATATAAAAGTGTCACTTATTCATTCTCAGAATTTGTACTAATTATATTTTGAAAATATAACTTTGTAACTCAGAAGGCTTAAGCACAAAAAACAGAAGACTTATACCCAGATTCTCTTTGGGGATAAAACACCTCAAATTAGGCCTTGAACTTTAAAAGCTATGTCCTTACCATAATCCTAAATAATAAGATCATGAACTAGAAGGATATATCCTTGTCAATTGTCATAGTAATTACCAAAGCTGCATTTTTTTGGACATCTACCAGAATTTAGTCACACATCCCATCCTAATTACTAGATGCGTTTATCACCATGTTATGATCGAATTGGCTAAACCTTAAGCTGAAGAACAACCTAAAACTGAACCTGCAACATCACATAGGCCATCGGCAATGCAACACGTAAATGATGCACCATATATACCATGCAACAAAAAATCACTTCGCATCATGTCCTCATGTATATGCTTGTTGGTACAAATACAAAGCGAACGTAGCATATATGGACTCTGGATTAGAGTTAAATACGAGCAAGCATACCTTTATGGGCTTGGTTGAACGGTGCTTGATAGTCAACATGCTACAATATTGGTCTCTGCCCATTCAAGATAGCAAAGATCAATCACATCAAACGGTCCTGGACAAGAGAACATGCAGCGATTAGGATCAGGTGTAGTTGATTCAAACATCTTATCAGTATAAAGAACTTACACTGATGTTATATTCTCTACTAGCATTAGTGGGGTATAAACGCAAAGCATCTTTATGGAAAGATATGTACACCTCTCTCTCTAAGTTTTTGGTATACTGCACTAACCTCCTTTTTTCCATCATCAAGCCTTATTACTGCTGCACCCAATAATCCCCTCAATCATGACACATATATACTTCTTCCCTCCCTCACACCCTTCTCTGCAACAACTACCATAACCAACTCTCTTCCTGATCTCTTTCTCTCATCTTGCCCTCCAATGGCTCTTCCATCTCTTCTTTTCCTTTTGGTGTTCCTTTTCTCCCCCCCATTTCTTTTTTTAGCCATAAGTAGTACTAACCAGTCTGAATTCTTCACTCTAATGAAAGCTTCTCTATCAGGAAACACCTTGTCTGATTGGGAAACCACAGGAGGGACATCTTACTGCAACTTCACTGGAATTAGCTGCAACAATCAAGGGCTTGTTGTGGGGATTGATATGTCCGGCTGGTCACTCTCTGGGAGTTTCCCACCAGATGTATGCTCTTACCTTCCAGAACTGCGTGTCCTCCGTCTTGGCCACAACAATTTCCGGGGCAGCTTTCCTGAGAGCATCGTCAACTGCTCTTTCTTGGAAGAGCTTAATATGACTTATCTGTATCTCGGTGGGACACTTCCAGATTTCTCACCTCTGAAATCTATGCGGATACTTGACCTGTCATACAACAACTTCAGGGGCGAGTTCCCCGTGTCAGTGTTCAACCTTACCGATCTTGAGGTGCTCAACTTCAATGAAAATGGAAATTTCAACTTATGGTCACTGCCAGAGAACATTTCCAGGCTGACGAAGCTCAAGACAATGGTGCTGACAACGTGCATGGTGCGTGGTTATATCCCAGCATCAATAGGAAACATGACATCCCTTGTTGATCTCGAGTTGAGTGGAAATTTCCTCGTGGGTCGGATTCCTGCAGAAATTGGGTTGCTGAAGAACTTGCGAGAGCTTGAAATTTACTACAACCAACTTGTTGGCGAAATACCTGAGGAGCTTGGAAATCTTACAGAGCTTGTAGACTTGGACATCTCAGTCAACCGGCTGACAGGGAAGATTCCAGAATCTATATGTCGCCTCCCCAAGCTTGAAGTTCTGCAATTTTACAACAACAGCCTCACAGGAGAAATCCCAAGTGTATTGGGAAGCTCAACAACCTTGAAGATTTTGTCACTTTATGACAATTTCCTGACAGGAGAAGTACCACGTAACCTGGGGCAATCATCAGCTCTGACCGTGATAGACTTGTCAGAGAATCGTCTGTCAGGTCCATTGCCAGCAGAAGTTTGCAAGGGAGGTAAACTTCAATACTTTCTTGTCCTGGAAAACTTGTTTTCTGGAGAAGTACCTGATAGTTATTCCAAATGCTATACTCTTCTGCGTTTTCGAGTTAGTAATAACCATTTGGAAGGTCCAATACCTGAGGGACTTCTGAGTCTTCCCCATGTTTCAATCATTGACTTGGGTTACAATAAGTTGAGTGGTCCACTTCCAAATAAAATTGCAAATGCTAGAAATTTGTCAGAACTGTTCATACAGAGCAACAGAATTTCAGGTGTTCTACCTCCTGAAATCTCACATGCTATAGGTCTGGTGAAGATCGATCTTAGCAATAATCTCCTGTCTGGTCCAATACCTTCTGAAATTGGCAATCTAAAGAAGCTAAATTTGCTGATGTTGCAAGGCAACAAACTAAATTCCTCCATCCCCGAGTCACTCTCGTCTCTAAAGTCTCTCAATGTTCTTGATCTCTCCAACAACCTCTTGACTGGGAATATCCCAGAAAGTCTTTGTGAATTGTTGCCAAACTCAATAAACTTTTCAAACAATCGGCTTTCTGGTCCAATTCCTCTCTCATTGATCACTGGCGGGTTGGTAGAAAGCTTCTCAGGCAACCCAGGTCTTTGTGTTTCAGTTTATCTTAATTCATCAGATCAAAATTTCCCCATATGCTCCAGCACTTACAATAGAAGGAAGCTCAACTCTTGGTGGGTCATCGGAATTTCAGCAGTTATCATCTTTGTTGGAGCTGTTCTGTTTTTGAAGCGCTGGTTTAGCAAAGAGAGAGCTTTCATGGAACATGATGAGACCTTGTCTTCATCATTTTTCTCATATGATGTAAAGAGTTTCCACCGTATAAGTTTTGACCAACGCGAGATCGTCGAAGCCATGGTTGATAAGAACATAGTGGGGCGTGGAGGATCTGGGACAGTGTATAGGATCGAGCTGAGCAGTGGGGAAGTTGTTGCAGTTAAGAAACTATGGAGTAGAAAAACAAAAGATTCTTCTGCTTCAGAGGATCGGATGTTTTTAGACAAGGAGTTGAAAACTGAGGTAGAGACTCTTGGAAGTATAAGGCATAAGAACATAGTCAAATTATACTGCTACTTCTCAAGCTTGGATATCAGTCTGCTGGTTTATGAGTACATGCTGAATGGAAACCTTTGGGACGCTCTTCACAAGGGGTGGATCCATTTGGATTGGCCCACCCGTCATCAGATTGCGCTAGGGGTTGCTCAGGGTTTGGCATACCTCCACCATGATCTGCTACCACCTATCATTCATAGAGACATCAAGTCGACCAACATCCTATTAGATGTCAATTACCAACCAAAGGTTGCAGATTTTGGCATAGCCAAGGTTTTGCAAGCAAGAGGAGGGAAGGATTCCACCACTACTGTTATTGCAGGGACTTACGGTTACCTGGCACCTGGTAATTTTCTGATCCAACTCAATTAAAATTTAATTGCATACTTAAATTGTTTCTTTATTACTATACTAAAAAGATTAACACTGTTCTAAGATTTATCTTCAAGCTATTCAAAGTTTGTGCTTTTCAGGCTTCTAGTTAGCCTTTGTTAAGTTTAATATGTCAAAGTGTCAGTAGTAACTAAACCATTTTCGATTGACTACTTACGTACATAATGCTTTTACTTTTTGAAGTCTTGCCTAAGTTTATTGAAAGTGGCACCTTGGTTTTCTTAGTATGGTAGGTTGCATCATAATATTATACAGGAATCGTGTGTACAAAACGATTTAAATATTTAGTTCTTCAGGTCAAGATCTAAATGTTTTATAATCTATCCCTTATTCTTCCAGTTTAATTTCGTCAGTTATTCAACTCAGTTTTTAAAGACAAATGTTTCATTCAATTTAATTGTTACTTGTGACAGAATATGCATACTCATCTAAAGCAACAACCAAGTGCGATGTCTACAGTTTTGGGGTAGTTCTGATGGAGCTAATAACTGGCAAGAAGCCAGTAGAAGCAGAATTTGGAGAGAACAAGAATATTATCTATTGGGTTTCAACCAAAGTGGACACCAAGGAAGGAGCATTGGAGGTTTTAGACAAGCGATTGTCAGGTTCATTCAGGGATGAAATGATTCCAGTTCTTCGTATCGCGATCCGCTGTACCTGTAGGGCCCCAGCCCTTAGGCCAACCATGAATGAGGTTGTTCAGTTGCTAATTGAGGCAGACCCATGCAGATTCGATTCATGCAAGTCGTCAAATAAGACCAAAGAAACAGCAAAGGTCACTAATATAAAGAACCCATATGAATAATGGTAGAATGAGGAAATTGGTGGGTTTTTGTAAGCTAAGTATTATAGCATATATAGAACAGTAGTGTCTCTAATACTATTGGGAGACTCATCATAAAGGACAACTTACTCTTTGTTTTCTAAACAAAAGTAGTAGTTTTGTAGATTCTCTCTCTCTCTCTCTCTCTCTCTCCATTGTAAGGTTCTAGGAATTTAACCTTGTAATCAGTGTAACTGCTTTATGTAATGCACAGCATCTATATTTCTTAGACCCACAACTGAAATAATTCCCTAGCTTTTGAGATTTTTGTTTTTTCCTCTTTATCCTTGCTCTTTATTTGATGATAGTGATTCAAAGAAAGGAGACTCCAAAGAAAGCAGAGATATTGGAGAGGAGTGGAAGGTGGTGATTTGCACAGGGCTTCTTGCATCAAAGTGGGTTCCGGATTCTGAATTTAAAAATTGAGACATGATTCTTATATGGAGGACCCACTTCAACCAAGCTATCCATCGGAAAAAGATGAATAGGCCTGATTGATTGAGGAGCACCTTTGTCTCCATTTAAGTTAGGGGCAGAGGTGAAAGCAGAAATGTTCTTTATTTTCCTCCTTTTCAACATAAGGTTGAATGTTTTGTTTGAATGGAAGAGTGAGAATGGAAAGTCACCAAGCTTGATTCACCATAGATAGTGTGCCATGAACATCCACTCACAAGTTGGAATGACTCTTTGTTCATTAAAGGTTCTTTGGTAGACATAATATTCTTTCAATTGTCTAAAATGCCTATCTTCGGATATTTTGTGATTGATTTTTCACTGCTCTAATATTGATTTGAACTCTAGTATAGTTGATTATTTTACAAGTTCTTTGAGTTGTTTGCCAAAGACATTAGGATTCCTCTATCCCCTTAGGGGAGTTATTTTCCTTAAAATTCTTGGAAACAGTTTCATACTAGTGTAATGACTTAGTCATGGTACTGACAGACAACAATGAGCTTAACTAGCAATTAATCATTCAGATATTTCTGCTAAAATCAACTTGTGAGAAGCATAAAATCATCCTAAGTGCCCGTGTTTGCATCCATGTGTGTGCACACTTGCACGTGTGTGTCTACTGGCTCCTACTTTGTGAGTGGTGCGCGGGGTCCTTGGAGGAATATGATTCATGCAGAAAAGTATTTCTTTAGGCATGGTGGAGAGACCATAAAGAAAAGTGAGAAGCTTTGATCAAAGGGAATAGTTCTCGAACAAAAAGACAAGGAATCAAAGCAAGCTGGGATTTGATAAGTTTCTTTCCAGTATAGATATGTCATCAAATAAGTACAAGAAGCAAATGATCAATAACAGACGCAGAGCATACATAATAATTAGTACATTTTTCTCTAAAACCCACGATCATAAGAGTCAAAATAATCTCTCCAACACCCTAACGATATTGCCAAAGTAAAAAAAAGGATCTAATGATAACTTTCACTGAATTACATAACCCACAGCAATTAAAGCAACAAAATAACAGTCTTATTGGAACATACCTGTTTGTACCTACAGAGACCGCAACTGTGAACGCCATTCCACCGTCTGAAACCAAAAATTAAGTGTAAATTAGAAATTGGACTAAGCACTGATACAGGATAAGAGCAATAATTACTGAATGAAGTTATTATTAATTTACTAATGTAGTGCTGCACTCTAGATGACACGGTTCAATTTGGTAGGCGATAACACAATGAAAATTGCTAATGCATAACAATATTAGCAGTGATATAGTAACTCCCCCTAGTATTAACATAGGAAAAACAATAATCATTAGAGATTCAACTAATGAAGCACTTAAAAAGTCATGCCTACACCATCAATACAATTTACTCTAATGAATGTAATGAGTGCATTTTGGAAGTTATCGAGAGTGGTGAGTGAGAATCCATAAGTGGGGGGTTTTGGTGAGTTGGGGTTGCATTGAGGCAACACATCAAACACATGATGTGCACTATAAGGAAAACCAGAAAACTAGGAAACTCCCAGTGATCAATTACAGAAAACACATGGAAATGGTCCATAGATGAAGAAAAGAAGCAACTGTAATTTCATCTAGAACACGTAATGAATGAACACTGAAATTTGTAAGTTTTTGGCAAGAATTTGATTCCAAGTTTGTGGTACTGTGCCAAGAAACTCCTGTGCTTACGAAACAGAGAGACCATTTACAAATTACAATCCAAGCAATTTTTTTTGGAAAATAGTGCTGCTTTCGGGTGCTTGAACTGAACCTTTGAGGAGCCGCGGGTCCGATCAGGACCAAGCTCAACGTTACTACAGCGTTTTTATGATCTAATGGTTACTGGGCTAAGCCCAACTGATACTCAGATCCGACGAACTAGGCCCAAGTTTCAAGATTATGGCCAATAAAAATGATATTCAGTATTTCATCAAAAAAAATATTCAATATTAAAATTTTGTTCTTAAAAAACGAATGAAAAAAAGTACTAAAATAGTTCATAAATTTTAAAAAATGAATCAATTTAGCCTCTAAACTATATTTTACACTGATTGAGTCAATGAACTTTCAAAATGGATCTGATTTAGTCAATGAACTTTTTTTGTTCCAATTTAGTACCTGAATTATGCAAAAGATAATCAAATTCTTAAGGGATTAAATTGGTAAAAAAATAGTTCATGGATCAAATTGATTTCCTTTTAAAATTTTTAGAAATTAAGTTGGTAAAAAAAAATAGTTTGATTCATTTTTAAAATTTGAAGGACTATTTTGGTTCTTTAACCAAAAAACTAAATAACACTTAGTACACATGGTATAATTAGGTCACATTTATTCTCAATCACATTATATCAAACTAACATGTACCCGTGCTATGCACGGGCACTTTGATATTATTTTTATTTATTATTTATTATGTACCTATTTTATTTTAAATAATAAATAACCACAATTTAATTGAACAAGTGTACATAAATCTGTTACATGTGTTACATGTTATTTAATAGGGGATCTATCAAGTGGGAAACCAACTAAAATATTAAGTGCATGTTTAGGATTTCATGTTAGTTTTCAAACCGGAGTTTTGGAAAAAAAATGTC
>JAYMTT010000233.1:0-15734 GCA_036898025.1 Hypseocharis bilobata
AAGCTAATGTGTGTGTGTGCATGTATGTGACTGTTTTTATTAGTTAAAAGCATACAGTATGTATATTATAACATAAGAAGTTGAAGATATCAAAGAACACAACCAACCAATATGTCATCAGAAACAAGCAAGCAGTCATTCTTTATGCAAAAAGTACAACAAAAATCCAAAATATATGAATTACTAACAATGCAACAACAAGCTTATATGTCAATATACACACAAATGAATTTTTTTAACAACACTCAAAACCATGACCATTGTGGATCCCACTGCACAATCTAGAGTTGTAAATGCACAAGTATTCCTAGATTGGGTTAGTAATAAGCTTTAACCAGGACTTGAAATAACCAATAGTCATTCCCAATATAATGCATATGCTACTATAATCATTCAACTTATCTAATGTATCCAAACTGATATCTATCTTATGCATGATGGGATTAATATACAATCAACTTTTTTAACACACTTTGGTACAGCCTTCAACAAAATATCCAAACAAGTTGGCTTGTATCAGAGTTATACCTTGAAGAGAATTATGTCAGGGGCACTTTCATATCGGTGAGATAAACGAACAGCTTCATTCTTAACTGGATCACCTGCTAGCATCCATTCCTCAGCAATTGAAACAGAAGGAAGTCGTTCTTGCCCATCTGCAGATAATGATGAAATGTGATCTTCTTGAATTCCTGTCATTGCCTCCCAAGCAATTCTTTCAGAAGGTGTCAATCCAGAACTCTTTCTTTTTCGGTAAACATCTTTAGAAGCAGTCTTGTCGCTAGCATTTCGTGGGGCCCAAGAAAACGCTCTACGAGCCTCTTTTTGCAAGTTACTTAAACTGCTTGTGAAAGATGACTTTGCAGGAGCACCTATTCTTGTTTTCTGTTTAGTTCTTGCCCCAGATACTGATATCCGAGGTTCTCTGGAAGGAGAGCTTATACTGACACTTATAGCTTTAGCAGCATACGCAACAATAACACTGTTGTCTCTCAATGAAGGAAATTCTTTAAGAATCTGCCAATCCAAAAATTTGATGTTACTACAAAATAAGGCATAACCCTATATACAATGAATCAAGACTGCAGAATACAGCTTTAATGACCTAGAAGTGAAAGACCATTATGTGGAATGAATATTCAATAATAGTCATGAATTCAAGTACAGAAATCCAAGCAGTCTGTAACTAAGGATATATACCAGAGAAGCAGATTGTAGTTGTTTCCTCATCAGTAGAACTTCCAGTATCAAATGAGGGTGCTCATGCAAGGAAGAGCACCTTTGCTGCCATGGCAAAGGCAAGGAAGCCAAAACATGAAGCCCTAATGCCCATGAGTTAAGCCGGGAAACCTCAACATCTGACAGATTTCCATCTCTTCGTTTCAGGAAGAAGTGAACCTTGGTAATGAAAAAATCAAAATCATATATAAAGAACACAATTTCAAAACAATTAATTATAAAGAAGCAGAATAAATGTTATTTATCATGCAAACAAAACAATTAATTACAAGGAGTTGCTTCGACCGCAGGTTGGGTAACAGCTGCATTGCACCCATTGCAACTGGTAAAGCATCATCAGAATCACGTAGTGAAGAAAGAAAGCGCGAAGCTTCAGCAGGACCTCCCCCACTAAGAGGGTCTGCAGTAAGAAGCTTCACAAGTTGTCGGCCCTGCAGTTCTCTCCGCAAATCTATTGACAACCCAGCACTTTCAGCCACTTCTAATGCAGCAGATACAGCTCCTTTTCCAGCTAATCTAAGTGCCAAGCCTTCAGGGTCTACCTTACACTCTAATTCAACCTGATATATTCAGGAATACGTTAAAAATACAGTACGAAATAAAGAGACCAAAGCCTAAGGAAATAATTTACAGCAAAAAATCATTTCCATTGATATTATTGTACTCATTTAGTACAACAAAAAGAAAAAACAAGAGGATCACCTCTTGCCAGCTCCGGTAATGATCATCCGCACTTAATATATGACTATACTGCTGCAAAGCTCGTTTCATTTCCAAGACCTACACATTCCAAATCCTTATATCATAGAGAAAAAATAGAAGCTAACCCAGAAATACTTGTGTTATTACAAAAAATAAGTCATATAAAGCTTCAACCAAAAAAATACAGGAAGCAAAATTGAGCTAATGGAAGTGAACATGATATCATTGTAGAATAAAACTGTACCTCGTTCCTAATCGGATCACTTTCAGACAGGTGGCAGCTGCACATGGTAAGAACATCCAGAGCAGCATCAAGTTTCCATCTATGCATATACCTGGTAGATGAAAAACTTGAGAACAAGGCATATAGGCACTAGTCTATCATATGACATAAATTACTTAAGCACCATGAATAAAAGATATAATAGCAAAAAGTACATCGTTTAAATTTAAAAGGAGACTGAATACAAACTGTATTTCCAACTCTGTATTTCCAACTCAATCAAGTAAAGAGAAAGGCTTGAGTTTGAAAGTTCCAGGATATCACAAGGGGCATTCTAACAATGAGAAAGGAGTTTCTATCTTCAAAATATATGAGACACAAAATCTAAAGAGATGCTGGAAAGACACAATTATCCTTTGTACTTCAAATATTTCTTCATAATAATAGTTGAAAACACCTATGCGACTTTACGTACTTGAGAGCAAGTCTAGCTGCCAGTTCTTTATCCTTTAGCCGCAAGCAATACTGCCAACTAGTGCTCCAGATGCTATGGCCTCCATAAGCTTGAGGCTGCCCCGAAATTGAATCATTTTCGTCCCCACGTTCAATAAGTAGTTGAAGCAAACGATCTGAGGCTCCATTACGTAAGAAGCGATCCGAAAGGGCAAGGGCATCCATCAGTTTCCCTTCATCAATCAATCTGTTAATAGAAATAATAGCAAGTAAATAAGTTTTCATTTCAATTGCCGTAAAATGATAAATGCTACTATAACGGCTGAAGCACAGATTAAACCATGAAATACACCCTCTACCCCAACATAACTGTCCTATTTCACTTTTAGCAAACATTAAGGATAAATTTGTTAGTCCTCGACTTTCCACTTTCTACCCTTGTAACGAACTCCAAAAATTGTTGCAACTAACTACTTAAGGGATACTATTGGAAAGGTGGAGTTACATTTGTTACTAAAAAGGAAAGTGGACAGCTATTATGGGACAACAATTTTGGGTTAGTAGGATGGTTATTGTAGGACGGAGGGAATAAACAACCTCAAACTCATACCAACACCAAATGAACCCAACATAAAAACAACTGTTGGGAGATATTTGTGGTACCAGTTTACCTATTACCTTGCAAAGGGCATGGTACAATTACTTTTGCTGATTAATATACATGTACATTTTCCAGAATCTAACCAACTTAATAGGTAACGAAATGCATGAAAATGGGCTTCCTCTATGGTATATATTTGGAGCTTGGAAAAGTTGGGGGAAAGAGAAGTTGGATAAGAAAGTTGTTAGGAAGTTAGCGTCTTCTTAACAACTTTGCTCATCCATTTTTCAATTCTTCAAACATTACAAATTCAGAAACAAACTAAAGGTTAACTTCCCAATTACTTTTTTCCACCGAGTTTGCTTTCCCTCAACTTTTCAAGTTCCAAACATAGGCATAAAGTTTATGTAAATTCCCCTTAGTTCCTCATCTTTGTTATAACTTCCTGGGTTCCATATCTTTCTCCACCAGCATCCGCCACCCAGTCATCCTAAATTTCAATTTTTTATCTTTCCCTTGTACTGGATCATCCCCAAAGCAAACCTTTACGTAACATGCAGTTCAACAACTAAAACAACCTAGATCCAAAGAACATGATCTTGAATTATAGCAACTTGAAATTGCATAGACAATCTTAGAACATGAATGACCACAGATGCAAATTATAAAAACTAAACAAGATAACAAACAACATTTACTAAGAAAGCTGAAATCAGGAAAGGACCATTATACCGCTCTACAGCTTTCTCATATGGTTCTTCATTCTCCCAATTAAAAGAAAGGAAAACTGTAGAATCAATATCAGCAATTTCAGATTTTAAGGAATCATGACTAGGTTCCGGAGCAAGACCACCTTGACATTCTGGCAGAGCAGTTAGAATGCTACTGCTACCAGCAACGTCATCAGCATCAGACTCAGCATCACTGCCATGTTCACAGAGTCGCTTGATAGCAGCTCTAGCTTCAGGTCTAACCTTGCCATTATCAGCTGTTTTCTTTGCTGTTACAGCAAACTCTGAAACTCGATGAAGATTTGTTTGCATTTGTATCCATCGGTTTAAAGTTGGAAATCTGGACATCAAAATAAAAAGTCAAACTAGACAGTGAAACTGCAAATCAGGTTTAGCTACAACTCACCTCCTGATTCATGCATAATACCTCTCAGATTGATCAAGAGCAAATTCATAGAACAACCGGTCAGCATCAGGAGCCTGCAGCAGTCCACTGCTCAAGGAGCTAGATATAGAAGAGTCACTCCCAGTGTATAATATACTACTCCCAAATACACATGCTAAAACAGCCCTCACTGGGGATATCTTGACCAAATGTTTTACTATATCCAACTGGAGAGGATACAGAGGGACTCCAGGAATGGCAGAGGAGCGGCTGTAACAGTTAGGCTTAGCTCCTTTAGAAGAGGGGGAGAGTACTTTGTTTTCGAAGGCACTACTAGGACAAGTAGGAATGACTGGAATGCATGCCCATCCCTGACCAGACCGTGGAGGATAAACTGGAGGTACACATGCTGAAATCACTTCATGGACAAAATCAGCACACATGATTTCAGCCACCTTTTCAGCTGCATCAGTGCTGCCTTGATCAAAAACCAGCCGAGTTAAAAGCTGCAAGTACGATAGTGAAGTATTAACATTTAATGATCAATTCATATAGAAGATATTTAAACTCTTTAAACCATTAACTTGTTCTTCACTAAACCATTTCTCTTCAAATTCCACACCAAGGTTCAGTCTGATCTATCCTAAATGAGACATTTAGCTGTAAGATATCAACACAAATAAGTAGGTTAACAGAATAAGCTAGAAACTTGCCACTAAAAATATATTAATATCCATATGAGTGTCACCTCGGACTCAGGTATGAGCATTGGTTGTGGGTACATGACAAGAAGTCCAACTAGCTACACTTTTTTTCTCTCAGATAAAACAGTATAAATATATCAATAAAATAGAGAGAAAGTACATGAAAGAGGACAGGACGTCCCCTTACAAATAGAAAACAAATACATCAAAACAGTCATCCAATCCCTATATAGAACCGAAGCAAAAGTCCAAGTAGATCCAAGAAAAACAACCCTAACCCCACAAAAGATTAACATTAATACACTGCTCCTGAAAAATTCTACTATTCCTCTCTACACAAAGAACCCAGAAGACTGCAAAGGATGTGCATTGCCATAAAACCTTCCCCACTTTCTATAACCATAACCCCATACATAAAAAGTCTTTACAACAGTAGAAAGGCAGACCCATCATCAATACTACCACAAAAAAAAATCCCGAATTTCAACCATAAAAATATCACAGCCTGACAATGTAAGATTCAGTAAACCTCTTACGGAACAGAAAAAATAAGGGAATGAGATGGAAATCCCATTCAATTCCATTCCTTGATGAATGGAATCCCATTCCTATTCCACCCCACTCCACCAAACCAAACGCCACCTTTATATAATTGACTACCACAATATAATTCTACAGAATAATTTGCAAAAATATTAATCAGCTTATTAATGACATAATTGAACCATTAGCTAAATTTCTTAAAGAAGACTAGGATGTTTGCATCTGTCTATATATATAGTTAATATTTTAAGTTAGTAGATCACAACTATAATAGGCTCTGTACAAAAATAGTGTACATTGATTTCCTTGTTTTTCTCATTGTTAATTGAGACTCTTTGGGAAGTTGGATTGAGAAAGGTACAGGGATATGAGGTTTGGGTTTTATGTGGGCATTTTTAGATTGAGAAGTGACTGACTTCAGGAATTGAATGAGAGAGTTGAGTCAAACAATCACCCCATCCCCAGCCTTCATAATAGAGTATTGATAAATCCTATGTCAAGGAAAATTTGAAAATAGTAAACTACACTCTACGGAAAAGAAAAAATAAGTATCATAAAATACTTCCATAAAATATATAACCAAATAACATCAGAACAATCATCCATCATAACCATGTTTTATCCTTGTTATTTAAATTGGACTTTATTCATTGGCATAATTTCACCTCGTACAGTTACTATGTAACATGAATCAGTCAACTAGTTACATTTCTTAGGATTACCATTCAATGTAACATTTTATAACACTCTCGGTCAATTATTTATTTACAGTATGCATGTAAAAAATTCAGGTCTACGTTACCACAAGATCAAATAAATATAAATGCATTGGTATTACAATGATACACTCTTATATACTGATACATGTATTGCCCTACAGAACTCAGAACGCCATTAAGAAGTACTTTATACATCATACAACTAAATCTTTTCATCTAAACTAATTCCCTCTAATATTTTCAAATTTTTTAAATCTTTTTAAGTTTTATAGTGCTTTAAATTCTTTCAAGCCCATACTGAATGAACAAGAAGATATGAAATTGAATCAAGCTCATGAGCAGATACCTTTATCCACATAGCGCAATCTTCAATGCAAGGAACTAGAGTAACTTACATCTTTAGGCCACTCATAGATGAGGGAGAAGAAGTTGAAATCATGAGTTGTATCAGTCCCATCAACTATGTCACCAATTGCAGCAATGTGGAGAATGAACAGTGATAGATACGTTGTGGCCTTGGTGCTCAGTGGACCAAATAATCTTTTTCCGGTATCTTTAATATCATAACCAACAGGATGTAAACTAGTTTCTCCAGCTGTTGAACTTAAGGGCACCTGTATGCCTGCTCTCAAACCAAGCCCAAGAACCCCATCTTTGTCAAAATTCAAAATAACCTTAAGATCAGTGTATGGACCTTCTCCTTTGCTAAAATTAATTTCTGTTTCTTCATCAGCAACAGCTCTTGCAAGGTTATGTAGCTTACCTATGATTTCATAGGATAAAGAAGCATCAAACCATATTTTTGTGCAGCATAAGAATTACATGACCCAATTCCCACCTCCAAACCTATGGAATAAAAGGAATTAAAAGAAGAGAAAAGTACCACTCAGAAACTGTCTCTTGCCCATGTGAGCATCTTCAATCATCTGCTGTAACATAGCAAGAGCACGTTCTCTTTGACCCAGTCGATGAGAATCTTTTGTTGATGAAATGATAAACTCCCCCGACAAAGTCGATTGAAGAGGTTGAGGGTTATCCTGGAGGAAAATTTCATACACCACGATCAATAAACAGACATTTTCTTCTAGAGCACTTTAAATAATCTTTCCCACCCAGAAAGAAAACTAAAATACTTAAGAACAAAATGCATGAAATCTTAAGAAAATAACTTTTAAAGAAGGCTAAAATGTCAGACATTCTGGTAGAAGTTGATTATTTACTTTACACAAGCCACACACACACACAGATGCAGAAGGAAAGACCTAATCATTCAAGAATTATGGTATAGGTTTCACATTGGGAATTATTTTGAAGTTGATCTGCTGGACGGATCTGTCTTAGGCTTGTTGGAGTCCTAGGTTAAATCTAATTAGGTGTCTCAGCTTAAGTGTATATCTATTTACTTGTCTGATTTATATTCTTAGTTCTACTGGGTTTAGTAGTAGTAAAAGTTATACATATAGAGTTGTAATTGGTCTTTTGAAGATGCGGAAGCTATCTAATAAAATTTGAAATTACAGAAAACCTTGCTTTCTTAGCTTGTCAGATACAGTCCAATATTAATTGTGAGGCTTAAGAACCTACTAGTGTGATTCTAGTAGCTAACAGTGATTCCTAGACCCTATTAGTGAGAGGCTATCAGGCTAATAGTTATCTCTCTGCTTTTTCATAATCTACCTTTGTAAAACCAGAATTTTACTAATCGTCCATCCCAAATTCCTAAATTCCCAAAAATTTCCCAAACCCCAGCAAACCCTAACCTTGAATTCAAAACCCTAGGAACCTTTCCCTACTTGTCCTACATCTATTGGCTCCATCCGCGGGAATGATTATGTGTTCATGAGGGGATCAAAAGTTTGGTTTCGTTACAATTTTTCAATATCGTGACTGTGCCTATTTTCTCGATCAACAGATTAGGACATGTTTGATGAGTGTGGTCAAGGAAATGGAGAAGAGATGGATGACGAATTTGATGAAAATCAGGTTCTTCACACTCTAAATGTGATAAGGCGACCAACAAATGTGATAGATGATGAGCTGCCCAAGAAAACTCTTAATGTTGTACGACGAGTCCTTGTATCCCCAAAGGCCCCAAGTGAAGAGGATTGGCTTCGCACCACTATTTTCCTTACTAAAGTTAAATGAGGACAAGAGGTCTGTAACCTTATCATTGATGGGGCAAGTTGTATGAATTAGTCTTTGGAAATATGGTCAACAAGCTAAAACGATAAACAGAGGTGAATCGATAACCACTATTTGGTCTAATGAGATTCCTATACAAGTTTTACATGTATTACTTGGCCGCCCCTGGCTTTATGATCGCAATGTTCACCATAGTGGTAGAGCGAACACCTACTATTTCTTATTCAATGGGACGGGGTGAGGAAATCAGTGACTGAGCAGCCTATCCGTAGACCAAGCTAACGAGAACATGGATCCTGTGTATAATGGAGAAGCTATTTGCTTGTTTGCATGAAAATTTCACTATGAGCAACCTGAAGTTGGCACCAATACATTAAGTACACTATCTGCTGCAGAGGAAGAAAAGCCAAAACAGCATGCTCTTGATAAGAAGAAATCTTCTGAATTACTTGAAGATGACAAGGTTAAAGATGAGATCTGAGAAGCTGACATTAATTATGTTGTTTTAGATGAACGGGTGAATAATTCAGTCATTGAGGAATCTATTTTAGACCCAAAAGCACAAAATCTAGCATTAGGTCATGGTTAGGAAGACATCAAAGCTGAAAGAAACTTTGTAGGCTGAAGAGTTAGAAACCTAAAGAAGATGCTAAGTCTCTAGGAGGCCTCTCAAAGACTGCTGCAATTATTCAACCAACTCTGGAGGAGTAGTTTGACATATCATCAACAAGTCCAACTGAGGAAAAAGCTGAACTAAAGTTTGCAATTTTTTTCTTGCTGATATGACTATGGACACTTGCATAGAATCTGAAGTGCGCAAGGCAGGAGCAAAATTAGATAAAGTTTGGATAGAGGTCAAAGCTGTAGCAGAAACCTTGTTGCTCGAAGAGTCTCAAGGGTGAGTTCCTATGTTCTTTCTACTGTCAATGAGGTTACATGGGAGAACTCAAAAGCATGCAATACAAGCCCCGCAGAGAAGGTAGAGGCCGAACTGAATGACATGAAGAAGGTGATGGCTGACCAGGTCAAGAAGACAGTTTGGAGGTTGGTCGATGTAAATCAAGCTACAACTATTTTGCCAAAGCAAGAGGTTCCCATTGTTGATTTTGTAGTTCCTGAATCATTTGGGAACATGGTTGTCAAATAATCATCATTGTTACTTCCAACTAAAGGGGTGAAGTAAGACAAATTCAATCATTTTACACCAAGCTGGATACGAAGAATCAAGAGTTTTTAAGCCTTCGAAACTTCAAAACTAGAGGTCGAGTTTTTTCCAACCAGGGTAGAATGATGCAGAATAGGAAAGACCTAATCTTTCAAGAATTTTGGTATAGGTTTCACAATGGGAAATATTTTGAAGATTGTCACAGATACAGGGGTATTTTGGTAATTTAGCAGCTTAGGGGTATGTTCGTAATTGCCAGATCTGCTGGACAAATCTATCTTTAGGTTTATTATGTCCTAAGTTGAGTCCAATTTGGTATTGTAGTAGTAGTAGTTTAGTCTTACTTTCTAGTCTAGTTTAATTTGTGTTCATAATTCCTTTTGCAGTAGGATTATTGAAGTAAAAGCTATATATAGGGCTGTAATTATTCTTTGGAACATAAGCTCTCAAATAAAATTTGAAATTACCCCAACCCTTAATTTCTTGGCTTGTGAGATGCAATCCAATCTTAAGTATGAGGCTTAAGAACCTACTAGTGCGATTCTAGTAGCTACCAGCAATTCCTAGACCCCATTAGTGAGAAGCTAATAGTTATTTTTCTGTTTTTCCATGATCTACCTTCGCAGAACCAGATTTTACTAGTTCTCCATTCCAAATCCCTAAATTCCCAAATCCCAGCAAACCCTAACCTTTTCCAAAACACTATAAAAGAGGAGGGGTAGGCAAAGTAGCACCCTAATTTGTGTTCAGTTCTTTCAATCTAAGGCAGATTTTTTTTTTCTTTTTCTTTTTTTGCATTAGAAGCTTCAGGGATATTTTTAGAGCTTATTTTACTTTCCATGGAAGAAAATCAGACAAACTTAATGGAAGATATGGTTTATGAAGGGATTCATGTAGCCAACCCCAATTGTTCTGGAACAAGGCTTAGTTGTTGTTGTTGTTGTATGGAAGATCAGACAAACAAAGATATTTCCATTACAAGCACACATACCTCTAAAATATAGCGAATCCTTGGAAGGATCCCCATCCTGACCAAACCTGCAGCAAAATCTTGTCCAGCAACAACAATATCATCCTGAATAGTATGCTTTTCTTCAGTCTCATCATCCATGCCGTCCTCCCCGAAAGGAAGAATATTAGAAAGTTTAGCACTGTATTTCCAAAATCCACCACGAAGAAAACCAACATCAATCTCCGGCTTGCTTCGAAACACAGGAGCAGTACAGATATCCTTCTCACGAGTAGCTATTTTCTGCATGTCATCATAAAAACGATCTTAGAGTAATACAGAAATATAAATGCATATGACTCTGCCCTTGCCAGATATGTGAAAGTGGCTGCTGTACTACAAGGTGCATATTGGTGATGGCAATATACCAAATTTAAAGACTTGATGGAGATTCAAATTGGCTTAACTGACTATGAAGTAAGAGCTGGGTGTCACGATAAGCTTAAATGGCTTCTTTCTGCTACTGGGAAATTACATTCTGGATGCCACTTCATAAATTAGAAATTATGAACTGATATGGACTGATATGATGTACTTTGATTGCTACTGACAGGTCTTAGACAAAGTATCATCACCTGGGTTGCCATTAAGCACAGATTGCCTAAAAAGAGACAGCAGCCAGAGCGGGGAATCAATGAGAATCCTACTTGCTTTATATGTAAGTCACTGGTAGAAGAGGTGAATCATCTTTCTTCACTAGTTTTTAGCAGTTTGGTATAAAGTAGTATGTACATGCTCTTTTAACAGAACCATACAACAATGATGTCACTAAATGGCACAGGTGCAGAGAACAAGGAAGCAAGTTAAAGCTGAATAAATGAACTAACTTGGGGAACTTCCTTGTATCATATATCGTTAGAAAAGAACGTCAGAATTCATAGGATTTTCTAAAGAACGGTCTGCAGTTTTCTCTTTTATCCACGAAGGTTGTCAAAAGTAAATGATGTCGTTTGCCACCCCAGCCCATCTCATACAATAAATTGAGGAAGTCTGGTGGAGATCATCCCCAACTCTTCTAAATTTACTCTCTTCCTCCCCTCTCTAATTCATCATCAAAGAAATAAAAATAAAAATACAATAAAAAATCAAATATATAATAAAAAGCAGAAAAAAAATTGAAAATAAGACTACCTCTGAGATATCAAAGAAGTTTTCATTCAAATCACAGCTAAGTATGCACTGGATAACTCTTGCACAAGCTAAAACTACAGAATCATGGTTATCATCAAGAGACATCCTGCAAATCAATAAAATGCTGGGTTCAATCTCAAAATCTTGATAGAGCCAAGGCTTATAACATGGTTAAGACTTAAGATTTTCAGATGTAACACCAGTTCAGAATAACTTACATAGATCAAGTATACAACTCCCGAATTCCAAAGGAAACAAAAAAGATAAGAAAAAAATGATTCAATTTAATCTGATATTCATGGAAAATTATTTGGCATGAGCTTGCATACATCAGTCAAATAATCATGAAGTTCTCAATGAGCTCAAAGAGATTAGAAGAACTAGGAACATTATAATGCTGTCACATATCTGCAGTTTATAACATAGATTTTTATGTACTGTATCTCAGTAGACTGAACTTGGACACATGCAAGTTGAGTAATATGCCTTGATAATTTAGTATTGATGAAGGACGATAATGCAACTTCTACAGATCCTAAAATACTAATAAAGATGGTTTGAGAGACATCATCCTTTACTAACTAGTAGATATCTGCGGAATCAAGCTAGTATTGTATGGTAGGATTAATATGTGGTATCAAGTGCAAAACTTGAAGACAGAAACTCATTCTTCGCAGTGGGTCAACAAAAATCAGCAACTGAACCATTTAGATTTAAATCACCTCAGAGATAAAATAAGCTCAGGCTCTGGGCCAAGTGCAAATGCCCAAACAGCCTCCCAATCAGTAGACACATCAAAGCTATCCGCACTTCTCAATGTACAACCAACTTGGTTTTGAGGAATACTGCGTGATGCCTTACTAAGCACAGAAGCAAGCAGATGGAAGGCAAGGGCCCTTTGTCCCGGAATCTGAAACCATCAAATTAGGAGACAATAAGAACCGAAAATTTATAGTAACAATAATTGTTATTTATCAAGTCCCACAAGATACTAGAAAAACATGAACACATCACAAGTTTCTATACTCAGAATTCCAATTAAATTTACCTTTCAGTAAAACTAAGATAGAAAAGCTATATGACAATATTAAGCACCAAGATATACTGACCACACTTCTAGTGAGTGCAACTGATTCTGTGATTGAGTAACCCGATGCACCAGGGTCTCCCTCAGTTCGCAGGAAGTCCCGTTCAGTAACATTACTGCAATTAGAAATGCAACCTGTAATAGGAAAAATAATATAGAAAGAACTAATCAATATCGTCTTGATTCATATATAACTTAAAATCTAGAATAACTGCTAAAGTACTGTCTTGACTCATCTACATTGCAGGAGTGAAGATTCTAAAACAACTAGTTCAAACCCAAATCAGTGCGAATAAGAAAAATATTATCATGGAGTGTGAAAGCATACTAGTGAAGATAAACTTAAACAATGCAACAAAAAACATGTCAAGCACGAATGTTAATAAACAGCGTGATTTTAAGAATCAGAATATAGATAAATAAAACCAATTAAACTTTTTGACAAGGAATATGATCCACAATCCATAATGTAGTAAAGACCTGCTCAGCTGCTGAGCTAACCTAAGAAAAATATATAAATCACGAACCAACCCATGAATCATCAAAATCTACGACCATCTCTTTAAGGCATTAAATAATCTCAGTCAAGATTCTTTACAGGTTTAATGGCTATCTAAGACTCTAAGTTGCATAACCTCCCTCTATTAGACTAAATCTGAAGTGGCTGGCATTATGGCCAATACATAAAAAACAATCAGCTGATGAGTGTTTATAGCTATCTAAGCCGTAAAATAACCAAGGCCAAATTCCTTGATAAGCCACCCTGAACCCTTCTTCATGAGGAACTATCTTTCATAGTTTCTTACATTCAAATAATATTTAATTTTCTAATAGCATTTTATTTACAACAAAGTAGGAAAAGTACTCTCTTAAGAAAAGAAAATGCTAACTACATTAACAGAGTCAGACACCAATCCTAAATCTTACTGAAAATCCCAATAATCCATATAGGAAAAATAAACGACACTGAATAAATAAACAAAATCTGCAAAAGATATCACTGAAAAGGCAAAAGCTATAAAGTATAACAGGAAGAAAAAAAAAAAGGCTGCCAAGCAGCAGTACTATGGCTTACCACTCTCAGGTTCTTGGCCAGTATTGGCTCCAATAACTGTCCCATCCAAAGAAAACCGTAGCCCTCTAACAGCCTCGACTCTCTCACTCCAAACACTCCACGAACTTTTAGTGAAAACACATGGTTTCCGTATGCCAATATTGTTTAGCCCAGTCTCAGTATCTTTTGCGGTTGTCTCTGTAACCGTACAACAGGTATCACCCTCAAAATGTGGAGAGCCTTTTGCATCTTGGATCAACTGATTGTCAGTTTGTAGAATGCCAGGTTCACCATCAGCAGCTAGAGTCAAGCTTGAGCATTTTTGCTTCTTCAACTTGTCTTTGCCACGCTTTTTTAGTAGTTTTACAACTGCAGGGTCCATCTTCTCCATTATCTCAGCCTGTGCATCTGCAATGTCATCAGGTGACATTCCATGTAACTGTACACGGTTCTCAATGTCAATCTGACTCTCAAGGGACATGAAACCTAGTTCATTTGCAGAGTTGTTGGATACATAACTAGAAACAGCAGGTGTAGTTGAAGTTTTCTGCTCCTCCCTTTTCCGCACCTCAGGTAACGCATGATGCAGTTCTATTTTCTTTGCCTTAGCTCTTGCAACACCATGTTGCGAACTTCTTCCTCCACCACTTAGTAAGTTTATAGTCAACTCATCTTCAAGGGCTAAATATGGGTCGACTATCTTGTCTTCAATTTCCAATGCCTCTCCGCCGAGCGTTTGTTCTTCAGTTGTTGTCATGCATAATGTATTTCCTTCCGATTTATTAGTCACAGAAGAATCCTCGCTTGAAAGTAGCTCTCTCCACCTAGTAAAATCCAAACCCTTTTTCTCCTTCCTTTGTACTGGGTTAGCAAAAGCCGCAACAGCATCTATGTCAGTAATATCTTTCTCCTCATCATCCTCATGGTTATCATCAGCATAACCTCTAGTTCTACCAATTGGATGCCAATGCTGTAAATAAACATCCAACCTTGTAATTAAAATAATGCATACGTCAACATTTGAAAAGTACAAGTACAATAACATTTACAAGTTTTTTTTTCCTTTTTTCTTTTCCCCTGCTGTTCTCAACTCAACTAAGAAAATATTGTCACGCAAGTTTCCCAAACATTTTACATTTTACATTTAAGTTGATCAGACAACCTACCCTAATCAAGTTAAAGATAATTATTGTTCCGGAAAAATGGGGATTGGGTTTCAAGTTTATACTCGAAAATACTGATCACTGAAACTTCATGTATATACACAAGAGCCAAGTATTGAAGTCAAACTTGAACTCCTATTTTCCTTTCCCACAAATTCTGAGCGAACCGTTGAATAAAAGCCATGGAAGTAGAAAGAAGGAGGTGTGGGCTTACGGGGCCGTGAACGCGGTGGCGAGCCACTGGGAAGGGGAGTACGGTGGGTTTAGGGGGCGGAGTGGGTGCTGAGGGCTTCCTTTGGGGCTCTTCTGAAATACCCTTCTCGACAATGCTACCAATGAGCATTGAAGCATCGCCTTCGCTAATTTGGAGCCCACTGGTTCCAAAAATCTTCGTCGGAGTTGAGCTATTGGGATCTTTTCTCTTGTTTCTACTTCCTTTCTCCATCGCTCTTGTGTACGCTCCTCGTTCTCTTTCTATTGACTAGGAGGAGCCTGCTAGAGAGAGATCAGTGCTCCATCATCCGAGGATAAATAATACATCTAAAAACAACAATATATAAATAAATTCAGATTTCATTTAAGCAAATAATAAAACATCCACAATTCTAAAACATGTAATAAAACTTATTTGTAATAGTAGCATACAAGAGAAAAAGTACCTACGTGAGAGAAACTTCTCAAGG
>JAYMTT010000234.1:0-15693 GCA_036898025.1 Hypseocharis bilobata
TTTTTTTTCGTGGGAGTTAAAGCATTCCCGACTAATTTTAAATATTTATTTTTTTCTTTAATTGAAGATCCTTCTTGACTAAGAAAATTCAAATTCAAAATATCTAATTAAGAGAGAAATGACGTTTATTATCCCACCACAACCTTCCTAATATGCTATCTTACTCTTATCTAAGTACAAAATTTTTATGGTACGGGAGGTTGATGTAATAATTATTGCAAGGCAGGTGCAGGTCCTTAAAAAAACAAAAATTAAGTACTACTCGTTTATTTATTTACACGAATAAAATACTATAGTAAAATATTGAAAAAAAAAGTTCTAAAAAAAAAATACTAAAATGAGTACTAATAAAATTTGCTAACACTAGTCCTTCGTATAGTCCCGGAAGGAAGCTACATACACCAATCCATTTTCACGTTTTTACTAACATCAGAAAAGATCGAGAGAGAGCGCAAAGTTCCCGCTTCCCGCCCTCCCAAGTCCCAATCCAACTGAACTGAAAGCCCTAAACGAGGAGGCAGGAGCAAAGCTAAAGCTAAAGCAACAATGGTGAGAGCATCGAAGAAGAAAGAGGACGCTCCGATCTCAAATCCGAATCCGGAAGCCACAGAGCGCCTTCGACTGAAGACGCTCGCCTTCTCCAACAACATACTCTCCTCCGACGCTCCTTCGAGGCCCAATTTGTCGCTCACTCCTTCCAAGACGGTGCTTAAGCACCACGGTAAAGACATTCTCAAGAAGTCCACCATCCGGAAGAATCGCTTTCTCTTCTCTTTTCCCGGCCTTCTCGCTCCCCTCGGCGCCGGCGGCAAGATCGGCGAGCTTGGGGATCTCGGCTCCAAAAACCCCATTCTCTATCTCCACTTTCCTCAGGTTCTAAATTACTACTGCATTTTTCCTTTTTCAAAAGATTTTGTTTGGTTTCCGAGAAAATTCATATTTATTAATATTTCTTACCTGCTCCTTATCAGGGTCGAATGAAGTTGTTTGGTACCATTATGTATCCAGAGAACAGATACTTGACTCTGCAGTTTTCTAAAGGTGGGAAGAATGTGATGTGCGAAGATTGTTTCGATAACATGGTTAGTGTTTTGCTCTCCTTTTTCTCGGTTTTCAATCACTTCTCTTCAATTTTGATCATGTCATTATATCACTTTATTGGGTCTACAAATACAATACATGATGTTTTTTTCTAAAAAAAGTATGGATGTATTACTGAATGCATTCTCCACGATATTTGTTTACTATTGATGATGAAACAACAGGTTCTATATGACTTCGATATTTTTAGCTCAGGAAGGGGCATAGTTCTCTCTTTCTCTCTCACATAATTTGTTGGATATAGGGATTTTGAGCTTGACACAGGATCAAAACTCATGGCCAGGACCATATCTAATGCAGGATCTTTAGAAACTCATTCTTCAAACCAGATCCAAAGCAGGATCTTCAGAAATTCAGTGTCAACAGCTACCAAATCTAGGTTTTTTGGTTGGTGTAATTAGAAGGTAATTGTCTGATTAAGCTATGATTTCCTGTGTGCCTAAATGTGGCTGGAAACTGAATTTCAGCAAATAGAAAGTGATGGGAAATCAAAAGGAGAAGAAAGAAATCACAACGCATCACACCATATGTGATTTTTGACCATTATCTTGTAGGATCTTATGTCAGGTTCCTTTGGAGTTAAACTCTCCCTTAAAACATCGGATTAAGGAGCACTGTTGCAGTGCCACTATATGCATGGGACTGAGGGGAACCCTTATAATAATTCATTGCACCTCTTTCATGGGATCTCCAATCACAGTGCTTCAGTGTCCACCGTCATGGCTAACTCATGAGTTGTAACTCATAGGTTGTACACTTGAACTGAGTGATGTAGGACAGCTTATGAAACTGCCTAAAGGGGGTTAGCTATACTGAGCTAGGGTTAGAAAAATTGGGAATTTAGGGTTTCAGGTTGTAGAGAAAGGGGTTTAGGATTTGGATATTAAAAACAGCAAGCTAAGCCAAGGTTTTGGTAGGAATAGGAGAGAGAAAGGACCTCTTCAAAGATGTGAACAGTAATCTGGGAACAGCAACAATGAAAGGAATGCCAAAGAAAGAAAGAAGAAGAAGAATTGACACGCAACCAGTTCAACGTACTCTAATTCTCATTAATAACCCACACTGTGTTCTGCTCTTATCTAAAGATTAAATACTTGCATGTAAGCTAAAAGCTCTACTACTACTAAGAAAACTAGGACTCCGCACTTAGACTCTAAACATAATTGAAATAATAAGTACACAATAAACAAGTTAAAGACTCG
Organism: Hypseocharis bilobata; assembly: GCA_036898025.1. Classification (NCBI taxonomy): domain Eukaryota; kingdom Viridiplantae; phylum Streptophyta; class Magnoliopsida; order Geraniales; family Geraniaceae; genus Hypseocharis; species Hypseocharis bilobata. The sequence goes on from JAYMTT010000234.1 coordinate 2,304, forward strand.
GTAAGAATCCTAAACGAAGACACATATTACTACTAAACTACTGGAATCCTACTACAAAAATCCCTTTCTGCAGTATTTGTAGAAAATTTCAATTCTTGCCCTGATGGTAAAACTGATAGGTAGAGGCTTTCTTTCATGTCTGCATCACTGATATTTCTAGATTTAGGATGATTATTGCAATAACTGTAGCTTTGTAAAGATGTGATGAAAGTATAATAAAAAGGTTTGTTCTTGTTTTCTTATACTCTTAACTTTAAACCTATTTCTTGTTGTATGACCTTTTCACTGATGTATATAATTTAATAAAGCTAATGCTATTTTCTTTCTTAATTTGGTAATCCGTAATGCCTGCTGATCTGATCAATGAAACTGATTTTACGAAGCTTGCACATTTCTGTGGTTGAATAGATGAAACTTCTTATTTTCCTCTCTAACCCTTATGATTACTTATGGATTACAATGTATACATGCTATTTTATTAGTTTTTCTACACATCCTATATCATTTTCAATGAGATCTTTTGGAGCATGCCTTACATATTCCATATCATCAAATAGCTTTTCATGTACCCAGATAGTATTTTCCGATGCATGGTGGATTGGAAATAAGGATGACAATCCAGAAGAAGCCCGACTTGATTTTCCAAAGGAACTGGCTGAGGTTAGTTTTTCAAAATTAGGTTGTTAGGATATACTTGTCACTCATATATTTTGATAGAATTGGAAAACAATGGTCTTTAGTGGCTTAAGTCTCAACCGTTTTTTGTTTTGGTGCCAGGGGCAAAGCATCAATTGTGATTTTAAAGGTGGTGCAGGTGGAGCAGTTGTAAATAAGCAAGCTGTTCATGACACAGGAATGGAATGTGCAGTACAGCCCTGTAAGACTGAGCTTGGAGATGATACATCTGATAGCGAAAATATTTTGAAGGATTTAAGTCAAGCAACACCTGTTCGACATTCAGAGAGAACTGCTGGGAAAAGATTCAAGTACAACCCTTGGCATTTTATTTCGCTTTGACATATTCAGCTACTGCAAAAATGTTTCCTATTGTCAAAATGTGTTTAGCGTTTTGCTATTCGATAAGTAAACTGACAAACACCATGATGGATATGGGTATCTAAATGGAAATGGATAGTGATAGAGAACCTAGATCTTTGAAATGAATTCTACAGGGAAGCTTTTATATCAGATTTTATGTAGGATCATACAAATTCAGCACATATCTCATTAGAATGTAGGAATCTTAGGGATAGTGATTGAGAACCTAGGTCGTTGAAATAAATCCTACAGGAAAGCCTTGATATTAGATCTTGTGTATGATCTTATCAATTCAGCACAAACCTCATAAGAACATAGAAATTGTGAGGCTTGTTTTAGTGATTAAGGTCAGGGTAGATTGATTTGGAACATAAGGACATTTTTAAATTGTGTTTAGGGACCAGAATACTGGCTGGATACTAAGGTTTTGTTAATTTTGTTGAATGCAAATTCTTATGGCAAATTATTTTCTGTGGAAAAGCATTAACCGAGCAAGATATTTATTTTCCAGTGTTTGTTCGGCTGGTATGGGAAAATATCTAAGTACGCCTAACAGTAGAAAGCATGGGAAATATTTTCTATGAAACAAATGGAGCCTAAAATGCAGCAAGTTGGAAGTGAAAGAAAAGCGAAAGGAGGCTAGAATACCCCTGGCATTACTCCATTGGCTTTGTGCATCACAACTTTTTAAATATCAGACAACTTTCAAAAGATGCGAATACATGACCTTGCATAGACATATCAGCTTAGGGGCAAAGTAGTCTTGGGAGAGCAGGTCATGGATAATTGGAAATTTGTAAAGTTCAGGTTCTTGATCAGTATTGGCTACTAGACCTACTAGACTAAAACCCAAATTGCACCAACCAGCTGCCAGGATAAAACAGAATATGACCTACATTTGTATCCTTGATATTTACTGCCAGGTGAGAAATTCTAGGAGTTTTTGTACTGTCTAAATGTGCAAAGACTAGGCAAAATATTCTAGATATTTTTAGGTTGTAGGAACCTTGAAATAGACCAACCACTAACACTTTCAGTTTCAGAATTCTGATACTTTGATGTTATAAGTTCTGCATCAGATAGATGATCAGTTGACGGTTTCGTGGGGTTAAACTTACAATCCAGCATTTGCAAGAACAGCATCATTTATTGTTCACTTGTTTAATTATGTCTTATAAATCATTCTAATGAGCATAGTGCTAGCGCTATAAAACGCTGTTTAGGTGTAGCTTGTAGAGGACATGTACATGTGTTATGCTATAGATGTGATATTTAGGGATTTTCTTGCACTTTCCAATAATATCTGTAGAATGTTCCAGAAATTTTCTTCATAAAAAGCAAGCTTATGTCAACTTACCCTTTTGCATATCTGCACCAAGAAGTTAATGAGATATATGGGAATTTTAATGGGTATGTATAGGTTCCTGCTGAAATGTCTTATACATTATATAACAAAAAAAGTTATGGCACATACAAGGATGTGGGTATGAGCAATTTTATATGGTTATTTTTGTTGTTTCTTTGAATTATTAAAACCTATAATGAGATGAGAAAGATTGGGAATCATCTGGAACTTTAAAGGTAGTTTGTCATTTGTTGCCTGTCATCTTTCATAGTAAGCTATGCTTATCCTTAATTCTGCTCCTCTTAATTATCCCGTTATTTAGATGTTTTATCTAGCTTAAACTCGGAAGTCGATTTCTCCAATCTTTTTATTTGTTTAGATTTGCAGAATCTTCTTCTGGAGGTGACTCTGCTGGAAGTGATGCTGACATACATGAAGAAGAGGAAAAGAAACTTGACATGGACCTTAAATCTTCAACCAGTACTGCTAGAAATATCCTTATTTAATATAATCTTATGTAGTTTTACATTTTTGCTCCAACAGCACTGCACGTCACTATCCAGGAATTTTAGAGCTTCATTGCTCTCTTTCTCACCAACTAGCGTTGGTTTCCTTAAGTGTTGGAAACAGATCAATTATTCTAGCTCTGTAGTCATTGACATTGACAAGGATGCTAAAGAAGGGAGCCATGAAGAATATCAAGTGTCTTCGGTGCTAGAAAAGAAGTCTAAAAAGGTGAATAATTCTGCTGTTGCAGAGACGAAGTCTAATGCGGAATCCGGCATTCATCATGGTTCACTTGGTCAAGCTACCATCTCTACATTGTTTAAGAAAGTGGAGGAACAGGTATTGGATAACAACTTCTAATGTTATAATTTAGAGTGCAATGTAGTTATGGCATGCGTACATATTTGCATCTTTCAATTCATCATTATGGCTTACCTACAGTTAGCTGCCTATACTATATAAAGTGGGTGTTTGAGTTGACAAAATAGACCAACTTGGACAAAGTCACCCACTTATTCATTTTCTTATTACAAGTTATTAATATATAGGACTCATATAAAGTGTGTTTGAGTTAACGAAACAAGCCAACTTGGATAAACTCATCCACCTGTTATTTTCCTTTCTTACAAGTTACTACTATTTAGGACTCATGTCGTAGAAAATTTTATGTTTGTTCATTAAATCCCTCTCACTGCTCTCTTTAATTAATATAAACTTCTTTTATCAGTAGTTTAGTCTTACTAAATTTCTTATTTCGTTGAGTTATAAATAAATAAAAATTATAATTTATGAGGAAGGGTAGTGTCTTTTTATTTTTAGAATTTTTAATAGTCCTAATTATGGTTTAACATTCTTCTTTGTAAATCCTGGTTTGTACATAATGGTAATTCACAGTGCTCAGAAGCTTCAGAAAGCCTTTTTGTTTTTGGATATTTTTTTTAATGAGTCTGTCTTCCTCTGTTGAGCTTCATATGTTTCATAAATAAGGAAATTAAAAACCCAGAATTGAAAGTGATTTTTCAAGACAGGCGTTGCAATGAAGATTTGTGTCAGATTTACATAGTTGGCATGATATTACTTAAACCTATTTTGGTTTTTTAGATGCTGTAGGCATGTTTTCCTGTTTATTTTTTTATGATAGGCATCATCCAAATTTTTGCTTTCAATTTGAGATAAAAATTTAGATAATCAATCAAAAACTGTGGAAATTTATAAATCTTGAAAGATAATAGTTTCTGGTTTAAATCCAAAATATAACCTTCATCTGTTGTTTAGGCGATGATTAATATAACAAAATTATCGTACAGTTAAAGGAAAAACCATTTTTCATTTTTCTCTGGAGATAGTATCTTCTGAGCTGATCCACAATGTTAATAATAAGATGTGATATGTGAATATGATTGAGAAGAAACTTGTGAGGCCCACAGATGTTAAAGATTTGAGCTTGTTGGTGTCTATTTTGCAGCTATACAAATTACCGACTATTTTGCCTTTGTTGAATCTGTTGTCCAAACTTCCAGGTCTCTGGTAAGAAAGCCAGAGTCTTTGCGAGTTGAGCCAATTGACACCCATGGTTTATCTTTGTTAGATACGTGTGATATAGGCAGGCTCTGATAGTGCGTCTCTTGTTCCCAGAGACTTTGCAAGTTGCATCAAGTGACACCCATGGTTTGTCTTTGTTATATTTTTGTTTCCCAAGTCTCTAATTAGACACCCAGAGACTAGACGAGCTGAATCGACAGCCATGGTTTTGTCATTGTTTAATGTTTGTGTGTTCTGATCCTTGCATGTCCACTTTTGCATTAAATACATGTTCATTATCATGTGAAATTTCACAGTAGGATGTAATATTTTACCTTAGTAGATAGATGATTTGCAGAGTAAATAATGATTTTTACAAATAGAACTAGAGTTTTCTTACACATCTTTCCTGTTTTCAGAAGGTAAAAGAAAATGCAAGGAAATCCCCCTCATCGAAAGGTTGATGCTTTTCCGAAAGACTTTTGCTTGTATAAGAATATGAATATTCAATATAATCAGTACTTTTGATATTTTTCCAGTTTCTGGTGGGAAGTCACAGAAAACCAATTTGAAAAGGAAGATTGATCAGGTGAACAGAATTATTCACTTTCAGTATAATTTTTTTTTCTTTCTAAAATTTCCCCACTTTGAGCATGGAATGTTTTTCTCCACGCTGCAACAACTGCTTAAGGTGGATTAATTGTGGGTTGCAAGCTGATCAAGTAGTATCTCTCATTGTTGCAGGCTGCAGGGTCTCGGAAAAAGGGTAAAGCAATTGAAGAAAAAGGAAGTGGTTAGTGTTTTTACTCTCTTGTTTGTCATGAGATACTCAAATGGTTATCAATACATGCATAAACTAACATTTCTAGTAAAATACTAATTAAATGAGAAAGGAGATAGAAGGGAGGGTCATTTTGTCCTTAAATCAACAATCAAACTGACAACAAGATAAGACGTGTTTGTGGAAGGAATAACAAGCCAAATTATGTCAGCACATAATATCTAGTAAAGCTCTATGACTTTAAGGTTAGGTAAAGTTACAATTTTTGGGTTTATGATGGTGAGTGAAAGGCTTATAGGTTTGTAGTACCTATAAGTTATGATAAGCTGAAGTTGGAAGGCCAACCTTGGCTGATATTCTCGAAAACGGGATGCTGGGAAATGTTGGACAAACATAATATTTTGAGTATTTGAATAGGGTAGGCTTCTTGGAGTAGAGATTAGAGCTTAAAAAATTGCAAAAGCAAGAGCTGATTTGGAGGTGTAGAAGCAATTATAATTGTAAATAGCTTTAGACTTGAAGATGTTTTTTTTTTTGCTTTGACATAAAACATTATCTATTGGAGAAGATTCTCATGAAAGTATTTACAGTAGAAAGTGATACTTTCTGTTGTTTCTTACAAATACTAAAAAATGATTTGAGAATATTTTATGCTGTTTGACATGCTAAAAATTTAATAACCAGTGTAGTATAGTCATAACAAGAGATGTTAGAACCTTAGAGAAAGTGAAAGAGGGATATGGGTCATTTTGACTATCGCACCAGCCTTGCCAGTGGCTTAATGTTTGAACAGGCTTGTTGGTAAAAATAAAGGACATAATTTTGAGCAAAACAGAACTTCCTAGTACTCCTAAGCAACTCACTTAAAAGCCAATAACATGTGTTTAGGACTTCTAGAACCTACTAAGAAACTCTAAAAAGCTAAACTGAAACCTACCTCTAAATACGTTGAAAATAGAAGTTTGTGCAGCATTTGTAGAAAATTATGAATCTGCCGCTGCTTTTCAAAGACCTGTAACTCTTATAGAAATAACATAATTGCATGTTGATAGGCTAAAGTCCTTGTGAGAGAGTTTGCCAGTTCATCTAAGTGTATCTCTCATTCGATACTGCAGTAAGGCCCCACATAGCACCAGATTGTGTGAACCTAACTTTACACCAGAAATTAGCAGTAAGACCCTTCTACAGCATTATTTTGTTTCTCTGGTTGACTCCATCAAGTCTAATGGTCGCATAGATGGGATTGTGCTTTGACATTCAATAGGGTTGACTTGGACACTAAATTGGGTATAGCAACAAGGTATGATGACCAACCTTGGTTGACATGGAGCTATTCAGAATTACCTAAAGTTTTGGTATCGTGTTTTTTTTTCTAAATATTTCTGAGGAAGGTTTTCTGTAAAATTGGTGGTCGAAGCAGATTTTGGTATTCCATCCCCATCTGGTTAGGTATATTAGGTCCAAGGGTGGTTTTGAGTTTGTTGTGAATCATGCAAGGCGCATCCATGTAATTGTTGACTGTTCTTTTGTTGGGCCTCTCTGCATACACTGACATTGTGCACATTCATCTTGACAATGTTCATAAAAATTGGAACTCAATATAGGAATTGCTAAGGGATGAGTTTGGAGATGGAAATTGTTTCCCCATCCCCTTCCTCGTAGGTAATGGATTCTTCATATCCGAACCCATTTCCTCTTTATGTCCCTGTATCATTGCTCCCATGACCAATTTTGGTTCTGAACTCGTGACCCAATATTGAATCTTCTTTCAAAATCTTTATCCATATTGACTATCACATGCACTCTTGTAATAGGGATCTGGTACACATCCCTCAACATCTCTCTGGGCCCCTTATTATGCAGATAAATGGATAACTAGCTTCTACAGATTCAAAAAGAAGCAAAACCGCTATATATAGTCTCTGAAAGAGGGAGAAAGCAAAACTGTATGTGTGTGTGTGTGTGTGTGAGAGAGAGAGAGAGAGAGAGAGAGAGCGCTAGACTGAGGGTAGGTCTTGCATTAGTACAAATATATGAACGGTGGTAAATTTGTAATTTAGAGATTGATTATATGAATAATATTATACATATCTGCGTCGTGCGCATATATTTTGTATTTTATCTGTATTATATATATCAGGCACAATGCACGGTGCATAGTACTTTTCCTGAATCTGGCCTGATCTCCATTAATAAATCCCTGAATCTGACCCAAATAGATCGCGGATCAGAGCCGTCGGATTCAAGTGGAATGCCATCCCAAATCCAATACTGCAAGTTTGTGTTGCGTACAAGGGGTTAAATATCTTAGCACTTGTCAGAGTCGATAAATTTTTTGCATTCATGCTTGTGTTGTGTATCATTTGAAAACCTTAGTGCATGAGATATGGTCATGAATTTATCAAATGTGTTTTCAGTTGCAAATTTAGCTTATACCCGACTTATTTGGATTGTAGGGAAAGCAGTTATGGCAAAAAAGGAAGATTGTGAGGTATAGTTTTTTATGTTTTAGGTTATGGCATTTCCTTGTGTTATGGTATGTACAGTTTTGACTGCCTTAGTTTTATTCTTTTTCTTTTTGCTTCCAAAAATTTATGTTTTGAAGTCAGGTGTTCTTAAGGATCTTATTCCTGACACCTTGTTAGCAAAAAAGAACCACATCATTGCTTTACGTTTTGATGTACTTATTTCTTTGTTTTTGTGAGTTGGATTTATTATAAACTATAATAGGAGTAAACAAGATATTGGAAATTTAAACTGTATTTATATTGATTTTCCCTCTTCCTTTTGTTGAATTAACTCAAAGATACTGCCTATGTTCTACTGATGCTTCTGTTTAATTGGCAAATTGCTAAAGACGTAACACACTTCCTTTCTTTGGATAATAGTGGTAAAATGTTCTCGAGTTCTAAATTGTTCAAACATATATTTAGTTTTTGGTTCTTTAAAATTTATAAATGACAAGTCATTGAATCACTTATATAGTTCAGATTACTTGTATTGAGTGATTAAGTGACACTACATTAGCTTCTTTTATTTTTCTCTAATTCATTATGGCGATCTCATTTGCTATTTCTGGTGTGGCTTCCTCTTGCTAGATTGAAGTTTGTTAGGTTCTTGCTCAAAAGCTACTTGGTTTTATGATCCAAGTTTTTAGTGGATAAAGTTTAGAAATTTAGAAGACAATTCCTCCAATGTCTTATTTTTTTTTTTTTTGGGTGAATAATGTTCTGCTTCTGCAAGTAACTAATGTTGTTGTAAACCTTGTAGATTGAAGATGACATTGAAGAATTCTCGACCCCATCGCAGGTGTGTCCATTGACTCTTAAGCTTCTAGTTCTCTTGCAGACTTCTAATGGTATTTTGAAAGCACAATTAAAAGTTCCATTTTTAAGACAGTTTTAATATTTGAAACCCTCTTCCCATTTGAAGCAAATTTTTGACAGTTGATATTTCCCATCTTGCTTGCATTTTATCTTTACTTGTCTTTTTTCTGTCAATTATCTTATATCTTTTTACTTCGGTTATTCTTCCCTTCGACCCACTTCGACCGTCTACTATACTAAAAGTGAATGTCCCAGTCAGGTGTCCACTTTCAGTCTTGATAATATATTAGTACTCAAGTTACAAATGATATCATTTAAACTAGTTAATTATAACATAATGAGTTTGTTATAGAAGTACAATGTGGAAATTTCACCACTAAAAGATTTATCCTGAATGTTTTCAAAAAGCCAAATAGAAACTTAAAGTGAAATAGGGGGAGTATTATCTTTTTGGTTTAGTCAAATATGAGCTCTAACCGTCATTATAATGGTCGTTGCTGATAGTGTAAGAGTTTGAGAAACATTTGAGTTAGCAACAAAGACATCCGAGTTCTAAAATTTGACTCCTGATCTATATGCTAATTTAACTCATTATATATCTTGTTTAGGATACAAATGGAAGTGACGAAGATTGGGTTGCGTGAGATTGCAATGCTGATTGGTATGAAATACCCAGATCAAAGTTCTAGCTTGTTTCTGATTGCTGTGCAAAATTAGCACAGTCCATTTGATTCCTAATTTTATGTAGTTCGATGATATAGTTGATTGATTTTATGCAGGAGCTGAATGCTTTTGCCGATTGGTTGTCATAGAAGGAAGAAAGAGTGGAGAAAAGAAAGATGCTTATATATAAACACACACACCATTTATTTGCATTTGATTACGTTACTCCCAAGAGGTAGGAGGAACAGGAGCAAGGAGGAAACTAAGCTGCTTGAGCTTATAAAATGGAAGTGTATCATGTAGTCACTGATATATGCTCATTTTGTTTCGACTTGTACAACATACACATGTAATTTATGTGATCACATTTTCTGTTACATACTGCATACTATACCCAATCTACCAATCCTATTTATGTGATCACTTCTCTTTTGTCAAGAAGTGAAAGGGTACAAGAAAGAAAGGGTTTAGGGTTTCTCAACTCAAGTGAACAGGAGGATAATGCCCTAGACTCGCAAGAGTAGAGTCAAAAGGTCTATGAGCTTAAGAACTTGTCAACCTTACTGTTTGTTCCTCTTGACAAAAACTTCATGCAAATGGGTGGTTTAATCCCAGCCAGAGCAAGTATTGAATTGGGCAAAGTCCATATCCCATCTCCGCAAATCAAACCGGATGCAACTGCAGGTCCAAAAGCATCTGCCTGTGCCTTATTTATCTTCTCCCATACAAACAATATCAAGCTTCCAAGACACATGTCAATGGTGAAGTAAGATCCCAAATAGAAAGGTATGGCCATTGCCATTGGAAATGGAATGAACCATGCTCGCTTCTTCCCAAGCAGATCCTTGATCAAGTTTATCAGAATAGCCGAACCGAAGAACACGTAACAAAGTGTGAGACAATTCTTCGGCAGAGATGAGAAACCCTCAACTCCTAATTTAGCCATGTTATGGTACACGACTGCATACGGGGCAGGGTACTCGCTCCCGGGAAGCCCGAGATCATCAAATGCCTTGTAGAAGAGCCAAAAGACACAAGGGGAGATCACACATCCCATTGCAGTGCCAATCACTTGACTCACAAACATGGACCTAGGCGCTGCCAGGGTCAGGTACCCAGTCTTAAAATCCTGCATTAGGTCAGATGCCGTGGAGACGATGTTCATCATGACTCCACATGCTGCCCGACCTGCGAGAACTCCACCATGAGAGGCACCAGCCCACGCCCCAATTGTGAAGATGGCCAGCTTCCCATAGGTGGACGCAAGGGACCAATCTGAGAGTCCACACCCATATGCATTGCAGAAAGCCAAGGTTGGTGCGAAGATGTAGATGACCAATATGTGATACCACTCGAGCTGGTCAAATATATGTGGGAGACCAATAGTTGAGATAGCAGCAACTGTTACATAGCCCGCAACAGCAAACCATGTCGGAATTTGATCTTTGAGAAAGAGTTCTGTCCGGCGCTGGTCATCATAACTGAGCTGATGAGAGCTCCCGCTCCCTGAAGAGGAACCATTTGCAATGGGAAGACCAACACTGGCATCTTTGTTTTGAAGTTGGAAGTACAAGCCCAAGAGGGTTCTACTCAGCACCTTGAAGAAGTTATATAGACCGTCCCCGAGGATCATGGCAATGGCAATGAATACCTGGATTCAGTGAGAGGAAAGTATTCTTGGTTGATTAATGTATGAAACAAGTGTATAAGTAGAGGGTGAGAGTGATGAAGAAGAAGAAGAGTAAAGAGTCATTAGTTAGTTACCTTGTAGCCTTGAAGACCATGTAAGCTACTCGGTTCAAGGTCTGCAGAGTACCAATCTCCCCTCTTAGTTTCTATGAGAGGCCACATTACACCCCAAGAAAGGATTCCTCCAACAAGCAGCGATATGTTTATGATGTAAGGACAGATCATACCCACTCCAACATATGTAGCTGAAAAATCAAAGTAAAACCTGTACAAGTAAAATAAGTAGTAATTAATTATGAGGGAAATATTCGACACTGATAAGATTCATGAAAAAATGTTTTTATGTACTTGTAATCTTCAACTATATTATTTATGACTGGTCGGTCATAGATGGTACGTAATTAAGCTATATAATATTTTGTTATGTAGTAGTACTTGTTTTCATATGCTTGAAGCCCAAATGTAGGGAAGCTTGCGAATCCACAGTCATCTCCAGCAGTGAAGAACCATTGAAAGAATCCCCACAAGAAGCTGAAGGAGAAGAACTTGCCCAACTCTCTTACTTGTTTCCTGCAGGGAGAGTGAGTGTTTAAGTATTAAAGAACCAAAATAATTAATTAATTAATTAATTAAAATGTGTATTGATTGATTAGGACTGAGGGTCTGACTCACTTGGCTAGTTTGGCTCCTTCAGGAGTGTGGAAGCTGTTGATAAGATGAGCAGTTGCAGTACCACTTGGGTATGTCAATTTGAAGTCAATGATCATTATCTGAAAAGTGAAACCAAAACCAATTACTACAACAATTATGTAAATTGTCATTTCTGGGTGGTCATCTTATTCTTATTCTTAATTAATCATCTAGTAATATATTTATGTGAACACATTGTTCGATTGTTACCGAGTACCTTTCGGAGAGGCACAACTGAGAAGAGGCCCGGAAAACTGACAATGAAGAGGAAGCCAATCATCCATCCTAATGCAGGATTAATGTAATCTTTTGTACCACCTGATTGTTCTGCCACTCTTTCACTCATTCCGAACAGGTAACTCCCAAAACCTCCTATAAATATAAATATTTGCAGCATCAAACAAATTAATATAATCAAGTCAGAACTATGATCATTTTGTGTGTTCACTATCACTAATCCATGTCCACAAACCTTAAACAATATGCTCAACTTGTCTAATAACTAACTACTACTATATTCAAGAAAATTTCATGTTCCTGCAAAATATTTGTGTAGTGCAGAGCAGAATTGTTTGTAATAGAGCTAGCTAGCAGCCTAGCACTAATTAATGTAAACTTGTTAATTAGTATTAGCACCGACTAGTCTAGCACGTAGTGTACATAATAAGATGCTTATTTTAATTAAATCATGTGGAATCAATGGTCAATGATTGATCTATTAGAGATAAAATAATTACATTCCTATTAAATTGGGAGGATTTGAGAGATCGAGAAAGCATGTCCTCCCCTTCCCTGAAAGATGACTCTGGTGAACATGGTGATTAGATCACAGCTAGCTCATTGATCATACATATTAATCATGTATAATAATACTTACTATATAATTAAATATGGTATTATACCTTGACATGTTCACTAATACTAGTTTTTTTTAGGAAGTGCATAGACATACATACATACATATTTCTCTCAAGCTTTTTTTTATTTATGGAAACAAGTTCAAATCCTCCTTCCCTTCCGCGCACACAGAGAGATACACAAACAAAATTAAAGTAATTCTCCCTCTGTTTCCTTTTATTTGTCCACCTTCATTTTTTGGTAAAATATTGACTAATTTCAAATAATACCCCTATTACAATTAACTATAATCACACAATTTAATATAAAAAGTTAATAAAAAGTTTTAAAAAATTTCTTAAAATTTGTGCAAAGTTAAAGAGAACAAATAAAATGAAACGGAGAGAGTACTAACAATAAAAAAAAATAAATAAAGGAATAACGACAGGAAAGAACATCCAAGTAAAAAAGAGTTCCATAAGTTTGTTTATTAGCTGATGGGTACCTAGTACCAACCAAGCTATCATTTCTTATTTTGAGTCAAAAAAGAAAAAAAAATGTTGAATCATGATACAACAACTTACTAGTCAAACTAGTTAGTGCCCCTGTTATGATTCAATTGAAAACTACATCATTTCATTTATATGGTGGAAATTTATTTTCTACGGAAATGACGGTGTTTGATTGGTTGGCATAGAAAAGTCAGAGGAAATTAATTCTTTTATTTATTTATTTAATTTTTCTTCAAATTATGTTGAGCTACTGACGAACACAGGGGACTCTCTTCGTTCATTCTTTTTCTTTAATAGCATTACAATTAGCAACAAAAAACAATACAATATTTTTTATTTAAAAGACTGATGAGCTACACAATAGAAAATATCTCTTTCATTTCTCTTTAATCCATCGCCCCCCACCCAATAGAATTGAGATTCAAGACCTCAATTATAGAAGTACGATGTTTGAACCATTGAAAATAAAACAATACACTAT